>JAQFYC010000395.1:0-58613 GCA_034694165.1 Tomocerus mixtus
TTTCTATTTAAAAAATAAGTGGGCGTGGCCAGAACTCCATGGGGGTGTGGCCGATTTGGCTCAAAAACATCTCGGTTATTACTTTTTACCCCCTCTTTCGAATTCTGCAAACAGAATTGAAAAAAGTTGACGCGTTCGAAAGTTAGAGAGTGGACACACACACACACTTACTAACAGACAGCATTGCTCTTCTGAATATGTATCTGACGATACATAGTAACCATAAAAATCCTTACTTACCATTGTCACATTTTCTGCCCATCAGAATTTAGTATTGTGGAGTTGCTTCTGTAAATTAAGATACAAACAAAATACGAGAAAGAATTCAAACATCCACTTCATCTGTACCATCTTTTGCATTTTTTCTCCATTTCTTTAAGATGTACTAGATTTACCTATAAACAGAAAATGGAAGTTTTTCTATAATAACATAATAAAAGTAAAACACCCTTAGTTAGCACGTCAGACTAATATTTCGTGCAAAATCTGTTAAATAGCGAATTTTCATTTTTTCGCGAATTCCTTTGTGAGGAACACGGTACTGGTACTACTTCACCTTATATCATTTTTCGCTGCTAGGATCAGTCTCAGGAATTTTTAGATTGAAATCAAACAGACTAAAAAATTTTTTTCATATAAGAAAATTCTTTTACTTATAGGAATGCTTCTACGCGGAATTAAATCCGTAAATGTCAGACACTACTGTACAAGATTGTATGTAGTCTAAAAATAAGATTATGCCAATAATATAGAAACTGCTGCAAGCAGGTGCGATTGGACTATTTATTGCCGCAGCAGCGTATTGAGTATTAGTGTTATAGTAATGTAAGCACCTCTCTTAGACAGCAGCAGCGGGTTCAGTTCGAGTTCCAAGAAGCATTCACGTGAAATATTTACTAAATGCAATCAGGTACGCTTACTCCTACTCGTCGTATGTCCTCAGAAACCAGTAAGGAAAAATTGATGGAGACTTTCACTCCATTTTTCCTTAAACAAGAAAAAGGAACCCAGCGTTTTCCTCTTTCACGGCTAAATACACGTTTCTTGGTGTAGAAGGAAATTGTAGGAAGCCAACTGAAGGAATACTATTATTACCTCCATAGCATCCAAAATTCAACACAAATTGAGCATTTAAGTTTTACACGAATGGGGATGGGGAGCATACAAATAACTGCAAAAGAACATGAATATAGACACTACCATAAATTCACTATGCAAATACCTACGCTCTGTAATGCAGCAACCCAAACCAAGGCACTGTATTATATTCCTAGTTAAATATAATGTACTGGCACGAGAATTGTGGAAGCAAAGCTAGGCATCGGGAAAAGTTGGGAAACTTGACCTGCAACTATTTCCCCTTAGAAATCAGGGAAAGGCGTTTGGAAATTAGAATGCCTTATGATTTCTCCATTTAGTTAAATGGAGAAATGAGAAAGCAGAAATTTAGAGCATGGTGTGGTCTGTACAAATCTGATTTCTATTTTCGCTGGAAAAATATATTTTTCTGATGCCTGACAGAGCCTCTCTATAATTTAAGGAATTCAAAGAAAGTACTCCATGAACACTGAAGATTTGAGCCATGCCCTAGCAAGTGTAGAATTTATTATCTAATAATATATAATACTTAAGGTTTCATTGTGATGAATCTGTAGAAGAGTTGAATTTGAATGTTGAAGGTAAGGACGACGAGGACTGATAAATATAGTTTGTGTATGATCTTCTGTGTGAATATCGTGCCAGCGGGAATGGGCATAAATATTTCATTCTCCCTTCATGCATTTTAGAGTGAGCTCTTCATTCATACAAATCATTACAAAAGACGAGAAAAACACATTCTTCTCTATTCAAATGCAAAAATATTATTGATTGCAAGAGAACGTTTTTATTGTCGTAATTACTTCCCTTGTCATACTTATTATTGTGCTACCTACTTTACATATTTCATTTTGTCTATAATGAATCCAGGAATTTCCAATAGGGGACGGATTTTAAAGCCTGAATATTTACAAATAATTTTACTTACTTTTATAGTACTTGCTATAATCAGTAATCATGAATTGTAATATTATGTAATGATAAAATGTAAAGGCTTTTTGGCCAACATAATCGAATAAACTAAACTTACTAAATATAAATGTAAGTAGACTTAATATCTTTCTATTAATCTATATTGCTAATTGTAGAATTTTCTCCGTTTGTCTCGTACTAATGAAATTCAAATAAACTAAAAGCAGTTTGAAAATGTAATTTAAGAAGAATCGAGAAGGAAACTGATTAATTTGAAAAATTTTTGGGAAGAATCGAGGCTGTGACAAATTTTTGAAAATCTTTCTAGACAAGTTGACTGCCAAGAAAATATTCATTGAAAAATAGTCCAGAAAAATGGCGAGCATCATTTTCCAAGCTAACGGATGGTCGTTTCGGTCCCATCTCTAGGGGTCAGCGGTTAAAATTCCTATTGAAGTATTGTCTGTCCATTCTTTTGCTTAATAAACTCACTGTACAACTGCACTATTTATACAACTCACGCTGAATAAGCAAATTTAATGCCTCCCCAACTAGTTTTGTACTTTCATACAGAATTTTAATTGGTCATTTAAATAGGACACGTAAATCGTATTTATTCTTGCCGTAACGCAATGTCGGATTCTTCCTGGAATATTCTTTTGAACCATACATTTCAAGTACGTATTATTTCTTTTTTGACGTTAACATGCTGCATGCAGACTGCAGACTGTAGACAAAAAATCAGACGAATGAGAATGGCAAGTTTTTTATACTGTATTATGAAGGCAACTTTAAATGAAGTATTTATTTAAATAACTATTAGTAAACATTTATAAATCAAAGATAAAGTAAGGAAAGGAGAAAGTACATAAATACATATACTATTAAGTCTATCTATGTATACTTTTATAGTTTTCTATTTCATGCTATTACGCTTTGAAGTATTGTAATCTATATACGCAACTAAAAATTATAATTGACAGACTAGCTTTATAACATAACATACAATTTATTAAGTATTCTGCAGAAAGCTTCTTTGCAGGAATACTCTGTCTCCCTTTCGGTTCATCTATCCGTGTACGTTTGTAAAGGTTACAACCAAATGGGTTGATTGAAAGCTATGCATTATAGCCGAGCTGTGATTCCCGGCTAACTTGAGAGCCACATGTGCCATCAATGAGCGGGAGACGGCGACGCTGCGGCGGGGAGAATTATACAGCCGGCTGAGCTGTACTTTTCACATGTAATACTTAGGCCGCCTTCACCTCTCCGTTTAGCGGTTCTATACTATTCGGAACACAAATTTTCACAGCTGACTGCAGCCGATTTCAGAATGGGAAATAGCTTAAGGCTTCCAGTGTGTGTATAATATAATTCCGTGGTTACAACAAAGTAGTAATTAAATCTTTTGGCATTCTAATGAAAAATGGTTTCCTTTCATGCTATGCGAAGTACTTATAAGTAACAGAGAACTTTAAATTTTAATTACATTATTTACAACAATTTTTAGCTCGTTTTGTGACGGTTTATTAAGTATAATGAGAGACTGTGAATATCTGTTAACTTTTAGTAGTCAAAGAACTTCTGCATCCGGTATCCTCTATCAAAAAGAGTTAATCAACATACCTTCATAGCACCCATTCCTTGTTTCACTTAATTTCTATGCAAATAGGTGGATAGTCGAGTCAAAAGTAAGAGTTCATTGCCATGAGCATATTATACCTGTATAGAAAGAAAGATCTGAGAAAAGTTACATAACTACTTACAAACACGTTGCCTCGTGACTCCCGAAAGAAATATCTTATCACTTAGTTAACTGACATAGGCATAGGGACATGGGTCATCGTTTATTCATCTCTGCTATTATAGGAATATCTATTAATTTCTATCACGACTATGACAATTTTGAGAAGAATAATACAAAGCAAAAGAGAGCCATATTAAGTATATGTAGTGTACTACAATATTGATATCACAAATATGATGCAGAGATGTGAACCCCCATTGTAATAATTCACAACACAAGACAACTAGTGCAAATGTCAAAAATATCTAACTGTATCCCCTTTGTTGAATACAAAAGAGCAAGGAGCCATAAAAGATAGACAATGTACATAAGAGGGACGTGCATCACTTCAGTTCTGCCAAAAGTAGATAATGTAGGTCATTTATCCGACATTGACGTGCGAATGAATGGAGCTCTACAAAAGGATAACTCATTGGCATTGACCATAAACACAAATAAAAATAACCCCTGTCAAAGTGTTACGGATTACGGAGAAAAGGGTATTTATGCATTACTATTTCACTGCAGTAACTGAGGATAGCGGGGTAACCTTCATTTGACCTCTAAATTGTTATTATATAGATTTCCACACTTTTCTCTTTTTTTGGATGTATTTTTCTCACCTTGCTTGGGGAAGTGGGATACCTAGAAACTCCTGTAACATATTTAAATAATAAATAATACTCGAACAATCAAATTGCCACAAAATGAGAGTGCGGGATGCTTATCTCTGTCTCTGTTCAGCTATGATGATCTAATCATATTATCTTTGTTCCAATTCTGGGAAAACATAGGTAACATAAACCCACCTGACGAAAAGACGTAAACATAACAATACGTTATGCTTGTGATCAACATACATTTTCTATCAACGTGAGTGGCCACGATCGTGAATTGAAAGATTGTCACTCTGTCAAGTCCACTGTCCAATATTTCTGCAAATCCATCCGCTCCCGTCACATTAAATAACTAATTTGGCTAAAACCCGAATTTTATGTTGGAACTACAATGTCAATCTTGATAAGGCACCAACTCTACGTAATAGTAATGACATGGACATGGGAAGTACCTGTACCTACATATCGTATGGTACAAAATTATTTTATGTTGCCTCCTGAAGTTCTCAATCTGGCTAGATAATCTTTCAAGATATCCATGGTCATACTATGCTATCTGTATAAAATAGTAATATTGTAATTGTAGGTAAGTAAGGTCGAACTTTCACCTGAGGTTTCCTTCTGATGTGAAATAGATATGAAAATACATTTTTCCAAAAATTGTCTTTCTTAATAGCATAATAATTTGATTGCAAAAGTTAATCTAATTTACTGGTAATTTATAATGGGAAGAAAAGCTGTGAATAAATTTTATGGCATTACCTACTACAATGTTTAATTGAAATTTAATTACCAGTGTTTTCAAGTTAGGTAAGGTCATCAAGGTTGTGCTACCAACAAGATGGGCCGTATTTATGTATTAACGTATAGGATAACCAGACAGATCGTAACTTTTTGTTCAAAATGTATGCACTGGGCTCATTTAATAGGAGTTTGTCTAAATAACTTACATAGCGGACAAATAGATTTGTTTATGGCCAGAGTGTGAGTATAAGTAAACCGGCCATCTGGCTAGAAAGAACTTCATGTTTGTCTCTACGTTGCATGCTCCATTTGTGTAATAGGTTCTAGGTTCTAGAGATATGGGAACAACTAAATATTTTCACTATTCTCACTATTGTCACTATAGATTTAGAAAATTCTCAAAACCTAAACAAGATTTTACCTTTTTCGAGCCAAATTGCGATCACATCAAAATTTATTGAAATTGTCGAGCTGTTTCTGCTAGTAATTATAATCTTTTTCATATTTTTAGCCACAAATCTAGTTTTTAGACAACAAAACGAGAGCCAAGTAGTCGTCTCGGTCCGATCTCTAATAATAGGTATCCCATTACGAAGGAAAAGAATTGGATGAATGGTGACGGTGACACGAGGACAAGACATAAACTTGATGTTTCTTCTATCACACTCTTTCAGGCCAGCCAGGGCATGGCATCCAGCCCAGCCATCCAGACAACATCAAATAGACCAGTCAGTCCAGCAGGCCAAGTAAGTCTGCAAGCTAGGATTCCATTCCATACCAATTGCAGCTCCAGGGTCACCCTTTCTTTCTCCCTCATCAAAAACAAAAGAGAAAGAATGTGGGAGAAAGTTGACTGGAATCACTGGAATGCATACGCCTTTCTCAAATTGTGAAATAAATATTCCTTCTCTTCTCACAAAAACAAGTTTCGCTAGCGCATGCTACACCAGGAGATATCTCATTCGTTCGTAAGACCACAGAAAAAGAAAAGCAATCATTTCGTTTTCATTATCCGGAGCCAATGAATTTAATACAAATGTGATTGATTGAATTTTATTGACCTACCACTACGTTTATTTGGTATGCACAATCTATGCTAGCGCTATTTTTTCTGTTGAAATGAAAGCATTATTAAAGTGCAGTGTTCTGTTTATATCATCAAACAAAATGGTACTACTTAGGAGAAAGAACATTTGTTTGGAAAAACGAATAAAGAATTATTTGTTGGAGGGACGTAGGAATTGGAACCAAAATATGACATGGTATATATAGCCCAGATGCTCTTTCCAAAATTTTATTTGTGACACGCATTGCGTTTTTAAAAACTTTCAAAATGCACATTTTTCCCGAAAAAATGTAATAACTTTGGTATAGTCCATTATTTTAAGTACTTTGTAATTGAAATATATAATTTGTGTGCCAATACTTCCGCGATCAAAATTTAAAAAACCCCCGTTCTGTTGCTAGAAGCTCGTTTTTTCAAAAAAAATTGGAATTTTGAGATATTTCAGAAGTATTTTATAGCACCGTACAGTAATTTTTTGTAGACAAAGGTTAGCTTACCAAATGGAAAACACAAACTGCTAAATATAACAACTTTCGCTTTCCAACAACATAATTCATTTCCTATCCTCTGGAACTACCCGCTATTATGGCCTCTTCACTTCCAGCATGCATCAGTTCCATACTTCCAGAAGTATCCATCCACTCGGCTCGTGGCTTTCCACTAATATTCTAATGCGTGCGAAGTTCAGTTCAGAAAGTTCGATATATCATCTCATCCCACCGAAGCTAAACCTGGTAATCAAGATAAAATTAGTGACGAATTTTCAAAACGTTTAGTGCTGAGTCGATGGTCCATCTGCCTGACCTATTTCTGGATTTCTAAACTGGGCTTACTGAGAGAGAATCCAGAAAAGATGAACTCTGATATTTTACAAGAGGTAAGTCTGACCATTGACCAATCTTCTATTCAGTGGTGGTATTATTGATATCGACGATCATTCATCATTTATTATCATAACAAGTTACATCTTGTTGATCTTATCACACTTAATCTCTATAACCATTGTTGTAAATATATATTCATTGACTTACTGAAAATCTGAATGTGGAATGCTGAATGCCGAATGGCAACTGATGAATACGGCAATCATAATTAAATCCAACCTAATTAATCAAAAAGAAATATATTATATCTAGCATAATATTCGACATTCGAATCCATAATTGTCAATATTCAATGCAATGGGCAGTATTTGACTTTGTGAGCATTAATTGAAATATCGATGGCAATGTTTGTTTCTTTACCATTAGGAAACGGCTGAAGAACGTGGAAAATGCCAAATTTGCGAAATTCCTTCCAGTAAATGCTGTTCAGCATGTTCGGGGGCTTATTACTGTTCATCAGAGCATCAACAGTTGGACTGGAAAATCCACAAGAAGGGCTGCAAGTCTTACGTTCTTCGGAAGAACGATGAGATTGGACGCCATTACGTTGCCGCAAGAAACATCAGTGCTGGAGTTTTGGTTTTGAAAGAAATTCCTGTAGTTTCAGCTCCAATAGAGGACTACTATAACGAGAATGCATTAATTGCAATGAAATTACTACATTGTATGGGTTGCAACCGTTGTTTAGGCATGCCCGGTGATGGCAATGCTCGATATTGCTCTAAATGCAGGTTTCCTGTGTGTTCCGATACCTGTGCAAAGGTAAAATATCTTTTCCCCAACAAGATCATTTGTATATGTGGTTAACATTACATTAATGTGGTATACGTAATATGAATTCAATTCCGCTCCGATGATAAATTAATTTGTCAAATAATTTAATGTACTAACTTACAGCTAGCCCTCCATGCCAGCAATGAATGTGAAATTTATCAGCCAGTTATGATGCCCCACACCAGAATTTGTTTTAAACAACTTTGCGTTTTGCGGACCTGTTTGTTGAAAAAGAAAAATCCAAAGGCGTGGGAAACGCTTATGACTTTTCAACAATCTGAAGCCAAGACTGGAAAGTCAATAGAATGGTCCACGGACGCAGCTGCACAAGTTGTCAACATTTATAGAATTTCCCATTTTCTTACTCCTGAAGACTGGCAAAAAGCTCAAAACGTGGTCCACATCAACAAAATCGTGACAGTAAAGCGTTTTCAACTTCCAGACAACTCTATGTATATATCGTAAGTGTTCATACGTCATACATTATGGTAATATATTTCACCGGGTAGTTTTACTCGACAGCTAATTTTGGTTATTTTTCCAATTTACTTGGATCCTAACTAAACCAATTATTATTCTTCATTTTTAAAAACAGAAGGTGGCAATACATTTGTCTTGAAGCTACCATGTTTGCACACTCCTGTGTCCCAAATTGCCACATCGACTGCCGCCCAGCGCCAAACATGCAGATGTATATCAGAGCAGCAACGGATGTGAAAAAGGGCGAAATGCTGACCATTGATTATAATGAAGCCAATGAAGAAAACTGGTTCATGGCAACTTATATGCGCCACAGGCAGGAGAAGAAATTCGTGTGCCGGTGTCTTCGTTGTGTAGATCCTTCGGAAATGGGAAGTAATCTTTCGACATTTGTTTGCGAAGATTGCAAATCGCCAGAAATGAAGCCCTTGAACCCCCTGGAGGAAACTTCTGACTGGAAATGCGGAAGATGTGGATCAGTGACGGAAGGAAGTTCAAAAATTGCCCTGATGGATGAATTATTCCAGGAAATTAACCGAATGAAGGTTAATAAGGTGGTGAAGAAGACTGTTATGGATCTGATTTCAAAATATTCTGGAAATGTGCTTCATCCAAATAACTGGGTGTTGGTTAAAGCTCATTTGAAGCTGGAGGAATTCCTTATTGAAACATTTGCAACATTAGTTTCCAAGGGAAGTGATAATAGTATCCTAGGAGAAGACTATGAAGATTTCGTTTCCTGTATGCAATATTTAAAGGAGGTAGCCACTTTAGTTCAGCCAGGAATTAATTTTCGAAGAGGTATATTGAAAATCTTTTTAAAATTATTGTCACTTAACTCACTTATGGATAAATTGACAATACCAAGCAATGAGAACAAGGTGTTTTATTTAGTGATTGATGTAATTATAATGTTTTCAGCCAATTTCTGCCGTCAACTAGCAATGTTTTTGTTCAAAAAGGCTGCTACAGACTACCGAACGAATAAAATAAATATTACCGAATGTCGGAAACTACTGGACCAAGTGACTGAAAATTACACTGAGGCTTTGAAGTTTTATAAAACTTATATATGCACCATCGATGGGAGAAAATCGCCAAAAGTCATTCAAATTGAAACGGCATTGGAACAAACCAAAGAAATGTACAAAGGATGATTTTATGGTAGCAATCAAAACTCAGCAAAAAAAATCCCATTTAGTATTTTCCTTGTTATTATGTTCGTGTAATTCTACACCTTATAAATTATGGACAGAGCAATAGATTGTTCTTTTCACAGCCTTATTAAGTTATCATATTCCGATATGACACATCCTGAATATCTTCAGCAAAATACAAATGTTGTAAAGTGGTCGTAACGTTCTCATAAATAAAAGATAAATAAAACTGTTAACCTTGTCTTTACTGTCGTACAAATTAAATATCCTTGCATTGAAAAAAGTTGTTCATCAAAATACACCTTGTTATTTTTCGTAATATGCATACTGTGAACCTAATTACATTATAGGATTTTCAATATCATAAAAATTAAATAACTTAAGGAAGAAAAGCCAGGAAAACAAGAATTTCTACACAGTTACTCCTCCCACTTAAATAATCATTAAACATTTACACCCTTTGGTTATTATTTTGTATTGTGTAACAGCAGTCATTGTTTTATTGGCCTAGAATTTATGTTTCACAGTTTGTTGAAACTATTATAAAAATAGGGCAAACTATGTTTAATCTGAATTTTATGTTAAGTTCATTTAGTGTGTCATGGTGTTCCTGGCGGCAGCGCAATATTTTTTGTTGGAATAGAAGCACCATTCCACAGTTTGAAAAAAACTGAATGGCCTGCAGTCCCAAAATCGGATCTCCTGCTTTCACCATGCTTTCACCCACCTAGCATTTTTCTAATTCCCTTCGTTTGACCAATTTAGAGCAGGCAGACCTACTGGGGTCTCCTTCACAATGTGCATTCAATTGCACTGTATTGCATTGTCTAAGGAGAAAGCAACTATATCGAATAATCAAAGTTAGTGGAAAGCAGAGCTTCGCCTTTCTCCTAAACTAAGTCTGCATGTACTGCACATATAATAGTTACATACAAATACACACACGAAGCTGAAGTAGAGACAGAATGAAATAAACTCCAACTCCACTTTCTCTGGAGTCTCCAGCTCATTCCACTTCTTGCTTCTCGTGTGAGTTGAACTGTTGTTGAAAGCTCTCGCTTTACCCGGGTTACTTTCCTGTACCCGCATTCTCATAATATTCCCGTGGTAATCTCCCATTCATTCACTGTAAACGGTGAACTGAACTTGTCAGTGTAACTCGGTGAGACTTTATTGTGTATTGTACACTCATCCTTGTAGTAGTAGTACATTATTTATTTTCACTCGACTTTCTCTCTCCTACATAACTAAATAGAACTACCTTCATTTATTCAAACTTTCCGACATTACAACTTTACTAATTATCTACAGACATTCATTCACTCATAATCCGAACCGACGAGTTACATATTTACAATGTACTCGATTGCAACATTCCTCATTTGTGTGAATACCTACGTACGATTTAAAATTTACATTGGTTTCTACATAAATATGTAAATGTATAATGTTCATAAAGTAATTACGTATGAAATATTTAGTGTGTGCAAAACTACGGCAAGAGTGCTCTAATTTTATTCTAATCTAAAGTGACAGTCAGTAGTGTACTGTATTGTGAGTTGGTATATTGTATCTGTAGAGTGTAATTCAAGACATGGAAATAAAAGTTGACTTGACAGTTAAGGTTTTGACATTTTTCATCCAGCAGCTGCTATTTCACGAATAAATTACAACTTTCACATAATTACATTCAAGCCCCTCAAATTCTTTTCCATCTGCCTCACTGTTCCAGTTACTTAAGACTTTTGTATTGGCATAATCCATGAGAACATTTACATACGCTAATACCCTCCTTAATGCCTCTGGTGAAAGTTTCAAATTACTTTCACCTTCATCCTACTTAACATACCATACTAAAATGCTTTACATTTATACAATTGAAGTTGCTACATCATAAGTATAAGTAAGCTTCTTATTACTTGTAACTAACTACCTGTACTTGTACTCGAATGTAAATATAACTATCAGAGTTCGGTTATGCCTGGAAATTGCTTCAACACTGTGAGCGTAAATTAAACATGGATTAAATTTTTCTCCCAAAAAGTGTATAAAATAATAGGCATTATAGAAAATGGAAGTTGGGTGGTTTCCTCCCGGGTAACTCAAGAAAATATTCTGTTCGGTGAGAATTTCTCAACTCCGCATAAATATCAAGATTCCATCTTTTGTGTGGGCCGTACCAAAGTTTTATGAGACAGATTTAATAACTGACTTGGCGTTACCAGAAATAAGTACTGGAAACTGGAACTATCTCCAGTAGCAAGAATTTGAAAGTTGTGTGAGTGAGTTAGTGTGTCTCTTCTTTTCTAAAACTAACAAGTGTCGCAGTCGCTACCGTTGTGTGTTAGTGTGGTTTTGTGGTCTTGTGTGTGTACATTCAGGAGTGAGTGGAGTAGACATTAAAATACCTAAATTAAGTGTGTACATATTAGTTAAAAGAAGAAATGGAGGTTAAAGCTACCGCAAGCTAAAGAGATCTAAAAAGTCAAACCAAAATCTGAATATAGTTGAGCTACTTAATCCACATCCTGTTCTGCTACACATCTTTACCTAAGTAAGTTACAAGTAAGCTATCTTTACATTTCCAATACACTTTATGTATATGTACCTACATGTACCTACACAGACGCCGTGTCGTGGAGATCTGCAAGGAAAAGTTATCCGGGGAACTCTGAGAGAGCTTTTCTTTGTTACTTTTTTCTTGCCTGATCTCAACTGTCAAACATTCCAACAAAATTTATTAGCTCCCTACGACATTACAGATATTGCAATGGAGTCAGGTACTTATAGGTACTACAGGTGACAAACTATAAGGAATCCTGCGGGAATAATCTGTGTTAACATCCATTCATATAGGTATAGGAAAATTCCTTATATCCATTAACATTTTGAAAAGTCAATAAAAGAGTTGTCTACTTGACTAAAGATGAATGTATTATATTGTTCCACAGTTTTGTGTACCTTTTTAATAGTCCTTATACACTTTCCTATTTAAAAATTCAATTATATTAACTACACATTCACATGATGGACTAAATATTAGAAATTGCTCTTAAGTAGGTCAACAATTCTCTACAAGCGTCTCTCAGACTAGAAATAGCGAAAAATGTGTTCCATATTGGGCTTTTTTCCTTTTTAAGAGAATTCCTTACATCCACTTTTAACTTCTGCATTTCGGGTATTTTTGCATTAGTACTATTATTATCTAAAATTGGTTCCATATACATTTTCTTTATTTATATGAATCCCTAGACAGAATGCACTTATATTTTCTATAAATCAGGTGGGTAATCCCATACTTCAAACTTTACATATAAACAGACCAAAGAGAATTATTTAGTACGTAGTCTTTTACTCTTGTGATATTATGTGAAGGAATTCTTGGTTAGGTTTTGACTTTTTGGTTGAGGTGGAGGGAAAAAGTATGAGAATTAGAAGAGTACGTAAAAAAGTTCCATAATTTATCATTGCCTATTGACATTGTGAAGGGAGTGAGACATCCAATAAAATATATTACGTGTAGTCTGATCATCTATTGTTATTTACTTTGATCTCTCTGCCACTTTCTACTTTATATTCTACTAGTACACTCCACTATCTCTATAATACTAATACACTTCTATTCTATGTAGACAGACGACAGATCTAGTGCAAATAAGTTTTATTGCCCCAGACTCATCCTATTATAGGTGACTTGACTTTCTCCACCTGGCCCAATACCACACAATACCCCTCTGCAAATATTGCGACAGAAAACAGATATCTATGGGGAAAATACTCAGACATTCCTATAAGCCAATGACACTCTTTTCTCGGCAATAAAATCCTTAAACGTCATTTCTTATGGACATTACATAGTCAACTCAAAAGTCAAAACATGAATATCTACTACAGAGGGTCATTCAGTGCAATTTTACCACATGTGTCAAAAAATATTCACCGAACACGAGAAAGCAGTCCCTCCTTAGTACTATTTCCACTTTCTCCATTTAATTGGCAATAAGTAAATGGAGAAAGTATCCAACTTCAAAAATCTACACCCCTTAGCCTACCCTACCGATTTCTAAATGGAACCTGCATATGAGCCAGGTGGTCAACTTTTCCCGATACCTGCTACTTATTTAATTAGTAAAATATTTACTAATTAAATAAGTATTTACTTATAGTACTATACATCGTAGGGATTCTTGGAGTAATAAGATTAATTAGTAAATATTTACCATTTTGTAATATTACACTTAAACAGAGGAGAGGAGACTCTCGTCATAAATTGGCTCTCTTTTCTTCTTAACGAAGTACGTCAATGCAGCCACAATCAGGCAGAAAGGACATTTAAAGTAATTTAAATTTTCCCTCAAGGCTTAACAACAATGGGAGTATTTACCTATTTCAAAAGACTCTTTAATAAACGAGAAATGTAATCAACGGAATGTCAACCAAGCAAATATTGAAAAGTTCTCTACCTTAATTGCAGAGGCAGAGGTTTTGTAAATATTTATTAAACAAGTACAAGACAACCTTAGATTACATTTATATAAAATACCAAATACATAAAATTATAATGAAAGTCATCCTGTACTCAAAATTTTAATATCTAGCTCTAGCATACCGTAATTAAATTTACTTTTTACATAATCCCTACTTATAGTTAACTGAGAGTGAAGGTTCTGTAGCTTGTGGATAGGTTACTTAATATTTATAAAGGTTTTGTCATGTCTCATCATGTCTCTTCAAATAAATATGGATATTAATATCTGTTTTGTAGTGGTTTATTTGTACATTATTTATGTTTGTAACATCTCTGCATAACCTTATGAGACATAAGTGTACCTATAGGTACAGTGTATATGGGTATTAAATAACTTTCTCCATTTTCTTTCACAAAAGCCGCATTAATCCACATTGACAAAGATTAGCAAACTTAAATAGCCATCTCTCAAACATTCCTGCAATTCTCATTTTCCAATTTAAGGATGAAAGACACATTCGCAGAAATTTAATCTCAATCTCAACCCTCCACTTTAATTTTCATGCTTTTCATCTCTCCTATGTAAAATAAAAAATAATATTTTTCAGCAGTTTGTTAATTATACTTTGAATTAATTGCAGTCTGACGAAAAGAGAAAATCTCTTTGAATTAATAAAGTATTTGCTATCGTGACTTTGACAAAATATATTCCTTTACATATTTATCAGTATTTCCCAATGAGTTCACAACTGCTACAAAAGCTACTATAAATAATTTTCCTTGGTACGAAGATTACTGACTTTTTTAATTATTTACCACAATATCGATCACTATACATTATGCATAGTAGGAAAATTAATGAACACTGGATAACGAAATTGGAGAGTGTGGGGGCAGCCACCAAGGCAGGATAGTTGTATGATATAATAAATAAACCATTGCAAAAGGCTTAATTGTGACAATTCGAAAAATTTCAAAAGTATTGAGGCGCTAAACAGCTAACGTTATAAAATAAAATGTCGCAGTGCCCCAATTTTGATCTAGTTCATTGGTTTGTGATCCGATCTCAGTTATAGTAGAATCCCAGAGCCCAGACGGAACAGACAGACAAAATATTCCTATAAATCAGTTTCACAACTTAATATTGAATGTCCTATAGATGGAAATACATATTTATTTATTCTATTTATTGTTTATTTACAGAGAAATCGAATGAACGTAGAGGCTACTCAAATACAGAAGAAAGTGTGCCCTTTTATAATTTGGAAAGCCTGGATATTGTGGAAACCGTAAACTTGTACTTATTAAGCATCAAGAAATTATTTATTTAGTTCCTCTACTACAACAAAAATATTACTTATGTCTTACTGTAACTGAATTAAGTGTTGTAGCTGTGGACATTATGCCTAGCCTCCAATCCAATAAAAAAAGCATATGTGTATAATAATTTGTGAATTGACTGGAATTGAATTGAAATGTGAGTGAACCGATGAATGAATTAAGAATTTAGACAAAGAAAGTTATATTCTCGTTCTTCGTGTAAACAATAGCAGCACTTTCAAAGAAAACAAAGAAGCTTAATCACTGTTGGCTCAAGAAACATCTGGAAATCAGCAATAAGTCAGAATGGAACTTCTCCAGGATTTCCAAGGGAGAGAAAACCTGGATGTGAATGGAAGCACACTCGCTGAATTTTCTCTCTCTTTTGAAGAGTTCGGAAACACAAGTAATTTATTTTACCTTCATTTCTTACAATTATCTAAATGCACAAAGCACAAGCACAGGGTCAATCACAAATACAGGGTTTGAAATAATTAACGGTAACGGTGGGTTGGGGTCAATTTCGCAGCAACTTTCTTCCCAAAAGCAGTAAGTAACAGATGACAGAGGAGGAATCTAAAATATTTCTGCAAACATTTCTGCAAAATGCATTTATTGCAGAAATTTGACCAAATTGCAAAAAGATTTGCAAAATATTGATTTACAATTTATTGTCGTGCTACTTAACAGTATTTTTTAAAAATTACCTGCAAAACGTCCTTATGCACTTCTATGTATCAAAATCCTATCATATTACTGATATTACGTAATAAATATGTAAATAAATATCAATGCTCTGAAATGAAAGTTGATCCATTTATAGTACAACAACAATATCTTCTCCAAACCACACACACAAATCTCTCGGTTTATTCCTATGCATAACTATTTGTAAAACCTATTTGCCCTGTAGTCAAACGCTGGGTATAATACCGTAAAACCTGTAATAAGCCCTACATAATATTGCGTCTCAATATTATATTACGTATAGGGTCCATAGTTGTATTGAATTGGTAAAACACCTAACCTAATTAATGAGAAGTAGTAAATAAATAAATAAATTCATTGCTGGATTTACAATTGGGACTAGATGAGACGTAGTTACACCACCATTCAATTATTTATGCCATACCACACAACACATAATGTTTGAACTGTCTATTTCTGAAATATTCGCCTATAAATATTTATTTCTTAGTTCGGTGCGAGCGAGTGTCTGTCTAATGTTCCTAATAAATTAATGTTGAATATTATGTGGTTAGTGAAGCCGCAAAATTACATAAAGCAGAGCAACATTTATTTCTAAATATTATACAGAGTATACCTATGTGAGAGTATTGTAATAATCTAGGAATACAAAAGAGTTGCCGTCATTCTCCATTCCCCAATAGGCTTTGCGCTAATGTAATTCTATTTAATTAATAAATTTCTTCGAATTTTCCGGTACCTAGAGGTAATTTGATGTAATTGCGAGTAATTATTAAAGCTCTGAAATGATTAAATATGTTTCGTGTCTTTGGTTCCATATTTGAGGAGATTTCGGCCTTCAAGGCTTGTTAAATTCTCTCTAGTTTCCTTTTCATTTGATATTTCTTCGAAGAGATTGTAATTGCAATCTTAACTTCAATAACTGTTGGAAATGAGAAATATATTTTCATTTCCTTCCCCATTTCGTGTCCATTCATGCAAAATGGCAGTTTTCATCAATTCTCCCTCAAAACCCGCTAACCGTAAAGGAGGAGAAAGGGATACACAATCTGTTCTACTACTTTCACTTTTGTCCATACTATACTATAGTAGGCATAAATAAATATATGTGCATCAAACCATAAATATAACAGTGAGTACAAGAAACTAATTCACCATATTATTCGCTCCGTAGTCTCCGCAGTCTCTTCAATTTAATAATTACAATCGGTACTGGAGATGGGACCAAATCGAGAATCTCAATGTCAATGATGATATCAAAAATTCTTGAAAATATCAAAATCTAGTCAAGAATCCTCTTTTTCTTAAACTTCTTATTTTACACGTTTGAGGCTTAAAATGTAGTTTTTAGAAGAGAAAACTTTGGTTTTCAGCAAATTAAATGAAAATATTATTTTTAAAACTAGATCGAGAAAAAATATTGATAGAGTCAAAATCGAGAGAGATGTTTCAAATATTAAAAGCAACTTTCGAACTGAATCCAAATGGTCGTTTCGCTCCCATCTCTATTTAGGTTCCTATTATTGAAGACAACATTTGGAGATTTGTTTGTGCTTAGCTGAATCTCATATTTATATACTATCTATAGATACTGCTGGCTTATGATGTGATGTGCTGACTTTTAGTGAGTTCACTGAGTTCATCTCAATCCCATCAAATTCAATATTGTTATTATTTGCAGATTTTATTAAGGCTCTATTATTGTGATTATTGTGCCATGTGCTGTGGATTATCTTTATCTATCCATATATGTACGAGCGAATGGTATATTTACGTATATACTGTATACACAAGAGTTCCTGCAAAATATTTTGAAAAGTTTATATAAAATCGCCAGTTTCTTGTAAATAACTGTAGGATGTCTCTTTAATTGCTTCCAGACTTCCGAAGATTTCTCTGTAGTGTAAGATAATATGATATTTGGACTGTTTTACAGAAAACTTCAAAGTGCAGAATCTCAATCAGAATTATATTTGCTGTTCTTTATTTTCATTACTTATGTTTTCTGTTTCTGACGGGTTATTTTATTAAAAAGTAATGATTGCTGTAGTGTATTTATTGAATGGGAAATAGAAAACTGTAATAAAGGGTTCCTACATGAATAGAATATTGACTTCGAAAAATATTTATGTACACAACACATGAGTGTGTGTTGGAATTTTATTATTATTACCTTTACGTTGTTCTATCGGGGAAGTCGTAGAGTGAAAGTGTAGATTAATGCAGACTGTCTGAATGAGATTCCTCTCGTTTCCGCTTCGCTGGTTTGGATAAATTCTTGTTAGTCTGTTAGCAGAATTCACTCATCTAAAAAATTTGTTTTCATATCTTCTGCCTTATGCACAGAAATATTATTCGGAATGATTTGTTATCATCACTTATTGAGCTTCTGTTCCCCAGTGAGAAGAGTCAGAAGAATGGAAAATAGAAAAATTGGGGTTATTTACTAAAATCATTCTTTTAGCCTAACCGGAGAAAGATCAAGTTACTTGAACTTTCGCATCCTCAACCTAACTTCCTTCGGCAACAGTCAAATACTTATCTATGTATTTATGTACCTAATACATTTCTACAAAGTATTTCCTGTAATACAAACCGGGGTAACAAAATATTAATTGTCTTGATGAATTTGCAAACAATATACAACGAAAAACGGTGATTATCCGCAATTTCAAAAGAGTTTGACAATGTAATTGTTAAATATATCTGGCTCCATGTTGTATTTAATACCTAGTATGTTGACATTTGGCGCAAAATTACCATTTTGATGGGTACAAATAATTTTACTTGGGTTTGACCAGAATTTGGCTGGAGTTTTTACGGTTAAAAATTACTTAATTAACTTGCCATTTGACGTGGAAGTCACCAGCTTGGGAATTTTCTTTAACACAAGATGACCATTGGAAACAGATTTGAAGAAAGCACACTTTAAGATTCGTGGAAGATTTCGAGATTCCGAATATCGTGCAGAAGGCGCTAGATTGTTGGAAGTTCGCCAAAGAGTAACAGATTGGATGACAATATAATTCGACTTACATTAAAGAATTTTTGGGTTGCTAATTATATTTTAAATATGGAAAATACGGTATGCTAGACTTGTCTAAACTCTAAGCGTCTGTTGAGAGAACTTTAGTTATTTCTTTATGTGTGCTTTTCTCATCCTTCAATTTCAATTCGAATTAAGTTGGAGAATGATTCTCAACTTAAGTTAAGTGAAGGCTGAATTGTTACTTTGTGTTCTGTGGTGGATGCAGCACGCACCGCACGGAAGACTCTTTCTTTGGAATCTGCTGCTATGCTGTGGAAAATTTCTTGCATTTTATTAAGTGGTGGAGAAACCAGAAGAGAAGCTTGTCTGTTCGTCTATGGTCACTAGAACGTTCGAAAAATAAGATGTCCGATTTCGTTGAGATGTTGTACACAGCCTAAATGGCTAAGGAGAAATATTCATTTAAGCCTAATAGACCACACCCCCACGGAATTATGGCCACACCCAGAAAATATTTAACGACATAATGTCTATTGGGGTGTAATTGGAAAGCTGTAGACGTCAGGAATATAAATACAAATCGCAATGTACCCCAAACGTGGGGTCATATGAGGTTTCATGAGAATTCAATGAGCACTACATCCTCCAATATTCCATTTAAACTATTGCCATGCACTAAACTGGTATTTTAGTGACACTATTTAGACTACTTATAAATAGTTGCGATTTAAACTGAGCTACTAATACTTCCGTTTTGCGATGGTTTATTGGTATAAGTAGTTGTTAGTGTTAAGTTTAGGGCTTCCACCACTCGCCTCGTACTATTATATTCTCAAAGATCCTATCATGCGCTAAGAGTAATTTAGAAGAAAGTGTAACTAAAGCTTTCTCCAAATATTCAGCCAGGCAGACACAACATTAGTCGTTGATGGACGACACTCATTTTTCACACAGAAACTTTATCCTACACTTTGTGCTTTGTGTTATGTACATAAGAATATATTTTACGGTTTTTTATTTTCGTTCAACCGAACGTAAACTCCCGCGGTTTTTTGTAAACCATAAACAAATTGTTCAGTCTGCGGACTAATTGTACGTGATTTTATGCAATTTGCTGATACTAAAAGAGGATGCTGAATTAGCCCAGTTTATTGTTTCTTTAACTTTTGCAAAGAAAGAGAGACCATAGAACATTATTTTGATGCTCCGAGAACAAATTAAAGTCTTAGAAAAGTAATGATATTACAATATTGCAAAATACATTTTTCATCTTTATGGGAAATTACAGTCACATTTCTAAATTGTTTTTGCGTCCCATCGACCATTTGACCCAGAATTAAAATTGTTTTTTAAATGAGTAATTGAGGTTAGTAAAGGAAAAATGGGGGAAAATTCTTATGCAAGGATTTAATGAAATATCGCTCCGTGTGAAATCTCTCTTCTTCATCATTTTCGGTTGAGTTGAGCTGAGTTTATGAATGTTCTCACTCGTCGTAGAAAAGAATAGACGTGGAATATTATGGGATATTCCTTGGTCATATTAATTGACCAGGGTTACCAGATTTAAAAGAATACAAACCGAGAAACTTAATTTCCGCTTTCTCCACCTTCACCAAGCTTTCTTTCCCCGCTTTTCAAAGTCACCTCCTCCTAAAAGTAAAGTAAACGAGCACCTCCCCCTAGTTAGCTAGCGGGTAGCCAACTTTTCCCCATGCGTATTAAAAATGGACCTTTTCGAGTAAAAATATTTATTACGGCTTGAAATGCTCTAATTTTCTAAGAACCACTAAATTATCCAAAATTATTTTTTCAAAATCAAAATTGACTGTAAAACGTACGGTTATATAAAAATCTGAACGAAATCACTTAAAATTTTGCCAAATTTTGCCAAATTAACGCAGAGAAACTTAAAAAACTGGAAACATTGGGACAAAATCGGCATCTCGATACCCTGGCAGTCTTGAGTATGACAGTCTCCAACTCTCCGTGAATGCGATTACACTACATAAGTTATCCTCGCCGTTCTCGGGAATTCTCCCGAGAAATAAATAATGTTTGTGAATATCTGAATTGTGGATTCTGTTTGTGTGCGTGTTTGAGGGTTTCCGAGGACGGAATTTTCTTGCAATTTGCAATATAAGAAATGAATGATGATAAATATTTTATCTTCTTGCAGTTAACGAGAGCTTGGAGTATTCAAATGCGACAATGCAGGAGAACGGGAGCAGGACGTTCCCCCCACATTTCTGGCCTGACGGAGAATACATTTTTGATCGCACGGACGTCAGGGTCATTTTCTTCATCATCTACACAATTGTATTCTGCTCCTGTTTCTTTGGTAAGTTCACAAATATACTCATTTCCTTTGTAGGTTAAATGATCGTCCATAAACGACATTTGTAATTATTTAAGAGGAAACTCGGTACATTGCTTGAGAAAATTTTATATTTAGTTCCGTTTATAGGAGCGTAGCAGTGAACCTAACAAAAAAATGATATAAATAAGGAATTCTCTTAAAAAGGAAACAAATCGCTATATGCAACAGATTCTTCATCAATTTTTTGTCTGAGAGATGCTTATTAGAAATTGTCTACCAATTTAGGAAAAATTTTTAATATTTTAGGCCATCCTGTGAATGTGTAGGTAATATAATTGAATAGTAAATAGGAAAGTGTATAAGGGACTATTAAAAAGGTACACGAAATTGTGGAACAATATAATACATTCATAGCATTGAACAATGAGAATTTTTGACCACCTTATTTGTGGATAGCCCCTGTGTATTTAATTAATCTTCTTTCCCTGCCACACTTGAGATATTCTTAGTTGAGATAAATAGTATGAACATAAAGAAACGAATACAAATAATGTTCCCATATTATGGAAATGGTTTAGTTGTGTTTGGCTAATCTCCTTTACTTGGAATAAGTTAGTACAACTTCTTAATTAGATTACTTTTCTGGTGATGGGATCCCCTTACTTACACTAAACTAGTTTTTTGATAAAGGAAATCAGTTTCGGCTGGATGACACTGGATAAGTAAAGAAGGCATCGTCATCCACAAATATTTAATCATCTCCTCAGCATCCACAGACATTTCTATCTCTCCTCTCACTCTAATACCTAATCGTAAGCCTTAAGGAACTCATGCAGAACACTTCATCTTTTATCTGCTCTCGACTTCAAAATGTTATATAAGTGGAATAAGTAGAAGCTTATTCCGCTTATCACCCATTACACGATATAGACAAATATCCAGAAAGGAATATATTTCTATACTGCACTCACAAAAACAGCACTGTTTTTGTGAGCACCTGATAGTTCTCTGCTTTTTCTGTATCCCCAGATGGCCAGATACAATATCGGCTCGTCTATGCTGTCTGTCTGTCTGAATTGTATGAGTGTGGAGTGTGTAGTAATAGTGATTTTGTACTTTTTATTTTTGTACTTTATCTCATGTGCGTTCTACAATATTATCTTCACTTTTGATATATTTTGAAACACCGTTCATTTTCTCAAAGTATCTGAATTCGAACTCTGATTTTATTTTTATTGTACAGATCATGGTCGGTCGCCGCTGCGTAGCCGCAAATATATTGTGTTTGAAGCTCTATGTAAACACTAAATATTTTTTAAATTTTATCGCACCATATTACTATAGAATATGGACGCTACAAACTAACAACATTTCTACTTTAAAGTATTCGAAAGATACCTCAGAAATTAAGCATAATTTTAATTATGACCCAATTATTTTCCCCAAATTACGAAATATCCTGCAGTTTGTGCAATTGATAATAGAACGCTTGTTAAAATTAATGAGGAAAGTTCTAGTGACAAGGATATGCAACTTTTTCCTACACCTATGGTGTGCATATTATACTTAATTAGTGCATAAATACACATATTTATTATGTAATTTACTTTAACGAGCCGGCAAAGCAAAATAAAATATTTTAATGTCCTCTTCAATACTTACACTTTTTTTTTTTATTTCACAGCCTTTATTTTGTATGTGTACTTTATTAAATACTTAATAAAACATTGCAATAAGGTTGTAACCAAGCGTTGAGCTAAATTGTCTCACTAAAATACCAGTTTTGTTGATGAAAATAGTTTAAATGACATGTTAGAGACATTTAGTATTGGATTTTGATGATATCTCACATTGCCCCATGTATGGAGTACAATGAGCTTCATATTTGTATTTCCTTATGCCACCAGCCTCGCAACGATACTCCACTCCACTTGCCATATGTTCATATTTAAAAAATTGGTGGGCGTGGCCATAACTCCGTGAAAGTGTGTCCTATTTGGTCCATTGACTAACTGAACCTGGTTCCTAAGCCATGAAATCTACCCGGAAACCGCCAACTCTCTCAAAAGATTAATATTCATGGATAGTCGGACTAGCGCACAGACGGACAGACAGAAAGACAGACAAAGTATCCTTATAAATTTGTTTCTCAATCACTTTATAATAAAATGTCAAAGTCAAGGTCGTCTATTTGCACCACCGTACAAATAGTTAGTAAGTGATATATGTTGTCACTCGCATTTGAAACTGGTTGGACATCAACATTCAATTCAAATGTCATGTTCATGCTGCCATTTAAGTCCGAGGAGGCGCAAGTAATTAATCTATTTTCGATTTCTGCACCAGCTGCATTACAGAAAAGCTTTTGGTATGTTTCTTTTAACTTTAACATTTATAACCTACCTAAATCTTTTCTCACTTGAGACTTTTTTCTGTAACTCTAGCACTAGCACGCACACGCCACGTAGTCAGTCACGCCAAAAGCGTTTTTCCTTTCTTTAGCCTTAACTTGTTCTTGTTCATTCATTATTTTGAGTATTGATTGTATGTCTACATATATACTTATATTCTATTTACATTGAGTGCTGAATGCTTGAATGCTATAAAAAGAAAATCCAAAGTATTTAGCAAAAAGAGAAGGCCTTAGGTTACATTACTTTTTTGGTAGTTGTGCAGGCGGAAGGGATTTATCTCAAGTGGTGGAGTGGTCATGGCCATTACAAACACGGAAGTCGACTTTTCTAATGCAGGGTACTCTGCACTCTGCACCTTCGCAAAAAATAGAATGGGATTTAGCTTTCCTACAAGCGTTCACTATAAAGTAATAAATTACTACAGTAATATGGAACTAAAAATAGCTAGCACGGCTAAATATCATTTTTGTCTTTGTTTTTGTGGATAAATGTAGGAGTGTAAGGTACAAGTCTAGAGATGGGATCACCGGGACCGTTTGGCTATCAATCTCTATTTATAACGAACAAAATTATTTACAATTTATTAATTGGCACAATGATCTCATTTTTTTGGAAAATGTCTCCACTAGTCTCAAATTTTATTTAAAAGATTTGTTTCGATCGGTTTTGAATTTTTTGGGACACTCATCTTGCGAAATTTGTTTAAAAAATTCCCACCAGTCTCAAAAATTGTATTCAATATGTTTCGAAGTCTTGAATGCATTTCAAACACTCTTACCTTTACTAAATTCATTTACGCCTAGAAAGGTTAATGAAAAATGTCGTCACTAATTGCGGTTTGTGATGTGATCCCATCTCTGACGCCAACCTCTTGCGATATTTTCTTTAGGAAGTAATCCTCAGTAGGTAGAATAGGAAGACCAGTCAAGATTTATTTGTTTCTTACGGAGGATTGTGCTGGGTAAAGTACTAAAGATGTGACAGAGTAGAAGAGGGAAGTGTTGTGCATAAATTAAAGTACATTGCATTACAGAGATACATTACACATGCAAATTAGATTCCTTTCACTTCTTCCTGTCACCATTCTGATCATTTGCATTACTTATAGCTTCCGTAGTATTAGTAGATCATCTCCATACGTTCACTTCTCCTGTTCACAATACACACACGTACTATAAAATATTTTTTACCCATTTAAATCTCTAAGAGAAAGCGGAGAAAGTCTGAATCCGAAATTTTAGGGGGAAAATGAGTAAGTACTGTGTAAGAATAAAGAGAAAGCTGAGATATATCTGTAATGGTTATAGGATGTACGTAACGTGACTGGAAAAATATTATGTAGTTCCCTTTTCCTCAATAAATTCGTCAAAAGGCTTCCAGTTGACATTAACGGTAGCTGGGGCTATGCGGGATTAGATTCCAGTCTTTTGTATTTATCTCCAGGAGAAAGAGGAAGTGGAGCGAGTCGGGGAAAGTCACGGTGCTGCGACAAATGGAAAGTGCTGGCTGGAGAAAGCACACACGCTACACACACACTCATCCGATTCACATTTCAGCCTTTTTGCAGCAGCTTAGCGTATTTATTTTATTATGTCGCCTTTCAAACTCAAATTCATTTATCTCCATTCGCTAACGGGTACTGGATGAGACTCCAGGATTCCAGGATTTCTTATAATTATGTGCTGATGAGACAAATATAGGTGGGTGCATTTCTTACTTCCCTTAAGCTAGAGATATAAAATTTTATATTTCTTGGCGAACCATTACCACAGTTCACTCCGAGTACAATGATGCGTGGGAAACTGGTCTTTGCAAAATTCCTTATATCCATTACTATCTAGATGGCTTTAAATAATCATTATTCTCCTTATACACTTTCATATTTATTACTCAATTATATTAAGTACACATTCACATGCAAGGAAAATATTAGAAATTGTTCTTACTTTAGCCAAAAATTCCCAATAAACGTCTCAGACTTAAAACTCATGAAAATTCTGATCCTCCGTGATTCTTTGTATGAGAATTCCTTATATTCCTTATGCTGGAATCCTTAGGAAATTCGTACCCATTAAATGAAGATGGCAAAATGCTAACGACTAAAACTAATGCCTTCCTAGTAGCTTACAAGAAGACTTTTAGCCTGAAGACAGCCAGTCAGTAAAAAGTGCCAGGCTTACAACTTTTAGAATTCGT
Source organism: Tomocerus mixtus (assembly GCA_034694165.1). Classification (NCBI taxonomy): domain Eukaryota; kingdom Metazoa; phylum Arthropoda; class Collembola; order Entomobryomorpha; family Tomoceridae; genus Tomocerus; species Tomocerus mixtus. Next base: position 25,931 of record JAQFYC010000395.1, read on the forward strand.
CTCAAATTCGTTAATCCCTCGTTTACTACTGTTACGTATTATAGTACATACGTTCATACATAAAACTTGTAGAAATATCAATGTTCTGCCTACACACAATTAAATATTCTCGTTTATTGCTGAAAAAACTTTAAGTTAAAAAATTCTCGTTATTATTACAACATAAGACCGGCTTAACACATTGGGTAACCGCAAATAACACACTCTGGGGTAAATGCGGCAAAGTTTGATTGTCTGTCATTGAGACTACAAGTTTTTCTCGGGGCACTACGAGGTCGTATTTTAAAATAGGTAAGTAGTTTCTCATGTTTCTTTTTGAAAAAATTTGGACACAGAAAAATTTTGAGTGCGTTTTTTGTATTAGGGAGCTTTTGCAAATGTCACTTCAGTGTACTATAGTCTAAAGTTGGTGTACTCGTATACATTTTGCAAGTAGATCCTAATCAAGTGTCTTAGAAATTCTCGTTCGCCCAAATGGGCAAGCCAACCTTAAATTAAAAATCAGTATAGTAGGTACTCCATCTTGTTTTAATTAAAGAGAAGTGTAGAAGTAATTCACCTCCTCGTATTAAGACCTAATTTTTCAATTAGCAATATATTATTTCTATTCATTTCTCCCGTGAATAGTTTGACAACCTTAAAGAACGAGGATTAATGGAGCACCTTATCTCCAAGATCAGATTTCTACGAATGTAGTTTATTTATGTGGAGTCCCTGTTGTGTACTCTGCATGAAGTAGTTATACTCCGTTTCCTTGTCCTTAACACTCCAGTAAATCCTGATCTTTCTTTCAAACTTCGATTTCGATTATTCTACATAATAAGTATCATGTACGTACATTCACATACGAAGAGAGATTCTGTGTAATGTAGAAGTAACTTCACTCGTAATGCGGACTGATCTCTAGTATAAAGAGATTTCTAAGAGATTTCTGCTTATAACAGTACATAGTGCATAGATTTGCATTTATTTAGATTTAGAAAATATCCCGGAGTCTGGAGAAAGTTAGTTCGCTTGGCAGTTGGAAAGTAAGTGGGTGCACTGGAGCATAACTAACGTGCAATAAATAGGAAGAGAAATGCGCTACACCTTCAGTCTAGAAACATTAGTCTATACAGCTATAATATTGATTTCCAAAGTCAAGAGAACGGGAATTTGCACGGACGGACGGACTTTGTGTTTACTACAAGAAAACCTATTTAGGTTCACTTCACTCCTTCACTTGAGACTGAGACTTCATTTACAAGAGAACAAGTCACGTACTTTGACGTTAGTAGTTATAGTTAGTACTTTAGTCCACCACAAAAATACTTTGGAACACTCAAATACTGTACTAAATTATAATCATTGTAGCGGCAGGAATATTTCCACTGTGGCAATATTCCTAACCTTTCTCGCAGGCCTCAAAAAAAGTTGGCACCCCGGCATCTAGGATTCTTGGAAATCTGGAATGGGGGTGGGGCTACGCTTGGAAATTGAAAAACTTTTAGACCACTTTCTCCATTTAACCATATGGAGAAAGTGGAGAAAATAGAAAGTAGGGGGCGGGGTTTTTGGTGAAAGTCTGCTTTCAGGATTCTTGGAAGAAATTTTTAATTTTGAAATTTTTTTGAGGCCACTTTTTGGGCGGGATTGTTCATTTTTTCTTGCAAAATTGGGTAACTGGGGAATTATGGAAAGCTTGTGGAAAAATTGCGGAAAGTTTGTGAAAAATTAGTATTAGGGAAAAATGGGGGGGAAATTGTAAATATTTGTGGGAAAATTTGGAATTGTGAATGCTTGTGGAAAAATTATAATACAAGTAATGTTAACCATGGCCACTCCAATTCCCAAGAGTTTTTGAAATCTTCGCGGACGCCCAAATTTTTGAAGGTAAATTGGGAAATGCCGAAACACTGTCCATCATCTGATATAGTATACCACTCTAAATATTTCTGCTGTAGGCGATATGAGTGAATTATTTCGAGACTTGATATTCTTAACGTGAATTGTGAAAACGTTTTTCGGATGTTCGTTTCATGGTTCGACCACAGGGTTCTCTCCAACGTCATAAATACTGGGATGGGAACGTGGCTTCACGTCCACCACTATCACTTTTTAGCAGTTGTGCTAAATTCTGTTCAGTTGCATTGTGTGGGGTAGGGAAGTGGTCGCAGAGAAAAGAGAGAAGAATGGAAATGGAGCATTATGTCAACAATAAAAATGTAGACCTACGATTTGTGGTGGGATGTGCTCCACTCTGCATTGCTGGTCACCATAAAATATAACTGGGCTTTTATCAGATTCTATGTAGGTGTTTTTAGGTCTATTTAGACATTAATGAACTCATATCTTTCACAACTTTCTCCTGTTCTTTCATTTTAATTTCCCCATTTACATCCAACATGTCTCATTCAAATGATTCAATTTTGTGTCAGTATAAGCAGCATAATTTTGCGTTATTGTCTCATTCATCACATATCGCATCTTCATCTGTAACTTACATACATGCAACTACTATATACTAACAATCTAAGTTTAACCACTTTCATTAGATTTTTAATTAGAATGGAGAAAATTCGACAGATGTAAATGGAATCCTCACAAGTCATTCCTGGAAAACCAAGTGACACAATAAAATGCTTTTTCTCTTTAACTGAGTATTACTTCGTATGTAATTGAACAATAATTTCCTTTGGGGGCCTATCACTTGAATCCAGTCGAACGAAACACAAAGAAAGGCAACTTTTAAAGTCCTTTTCTCATTTAGCTAAGTATTTACAACGCACATTACTGCGGCATTCTACAGTTACATGTTACACCACATCCAGTAGTCTCAAAATAAGATGTAGTTTTCAAAAGTTTTTTAACATTTTTGCTTAACTTTGCGTGAAGAACTGTTACAAACACAGTAATCATTTCTTCAGCTTCTCTTGTTCTATGTAGCCATTAAATGTGTATATACTTTTATGTTTGATAAACGACATTTTTAAAATCGGTATACATTTAGCAGAAAACGAATTTCTAACTTTCAGCAGGTAAAGTTTATTCCAGGCACCGAAAACATTTTTTCAAATGCAACTGGAAAGTGACTTTCAAATTGCAATCCACAGAAAGCCACGCTTTCTATTTGTACTTTCTCCACTTTCTTTATTTAGATAAATGAGGAAATCACAAGGTTTCATAATGTCAAATCGTATAGTCACGCCACCTTCGCTTAATGTCCATTACAAACTCCGTTTAGCCACTTGTATACTATTTTCAAGTGGTTTTAAGTGGGAGAAGCTGTATAATTTTTAATCAAAGTTTGGCATGTTGTTGTTTATAAAAAATGCGTTGTAAAAAAAGAGATAAGAGACTTAAAGAGACACAACAAGTCGTGCGTAACAAGTTGTAGTGAGTTGAGATCTTTTGAGATTGAAGCACTTAACATGTATACAGACGAAAGTTTTCTTGTCAAGTTGGTACTTTAAAACTTTAGTTGAATTAAAAGAAGTGAAAGGGGGATAGAGTTTGGATGGGATACTTAAACTATGTATACGTATACACGTACTTAGTCGTGTCGTGTGTGACATAACATGATTAAAACTTTTACTTAACATTCCTCCCGACTAGGTAACTTTCTCTGCCACTTAAAAATTAATTAATTTATCCTTTTACTACATTCTGTAACCTATATGCTACTCCTATACAATTCTTTTATATGCACTTAATGTACATACAGGTAGCATAGGGTGTAGGATGCACCCCGTATGAATACTGCCAACAAAGCACCTTTCAATTTATACTTGCTTGAATTTTAGATATACCTACCGCTTAATTGACTTTATTTAAAATGGAAGTATTTTGGACCCCCTCACGTCTAGGCCGCAACTAGGAGAAAGCAGAAAATACCTGGCACGGCATAAGCCGCGGCGTATAACCGCGAGTTAAGAGCACTAGGTATATCCCAGTCGATTTCTTTTATTTACTCACTTAGCTATTTGAATCCCAACTCAAGATTCATCATTTGCAACGTAGATAAGTATACTGTTACTGATACATTTTGCTTTACGGAAGTCTGTTTACTTAGGTAAACAATGAAGAAAGTTGTTGAAAAGTTAGATTGCCGTGCTAAAATAGTCACGCAACTTATGCAACGATTGCATTTAATTTTTGCATTGCATGTCTAAAAATCCTAAGCTACTATCTAAGACACAGTTTAAGCTTTCTTTCATTTCTTTAAGCAAATATCAAAAGTTTAAAGAAAACAATGGGAGACGTACCCCATTTACTCTAAATGAAAAACTACGGTCGTCGTGGTGTGAGCTAATTGTATTTAACCAAAATAGTACAAATGGGACTATTTGAAAATGTCAACTATGGTATTTAAATTGCCAAGTATTGGCACGCTAAGGTCAGTGGAAGTCATTTTTGATTTATTGATGTTTTATACAAGTTATTGCAAAAATGAAAAGGAAGTACGCAAAAATAAGTACCAGAGAAAGTGGAGTTGTTTAAGAAATTCATATACTTTGGTATATTTTCTTTGGGGAGATTCTAGTTGTAATCTTCATAAATATTTACAACACGTTTTACATTTAGCACGCGCAACAGAATTCTAATTTTCATACATTACACATCCTGTAAAAGGAAATAAAGCTTGCAAAAATGTATGGGAAACATTGTACATAATATACATTAAAAGGGATTTAATATTCCCATTGCTGTTTAATCTCTTGCTTTTAGCCTTTTTAATTCCTCTTTTAAAGTTGTAGATTCAAATTAGTCTTTATTATATGCACTCACGTAAATTTTGTAGGTATTTATGTCCTAATGATGGTTTTATTGCCTAATGGGCTTATCCTTAGTGTTAGTACTTACAAGAGACCCGCAATCTTCTACACTGAAATGCTTTTTAGTCAGATTTTGCATTTCAATTTTCAATGTAGAATTCCTGCTAAGGAAAGATTGTAGGTTCCTTGTAGTATGCACTTAAGTAAGTGTAAATTATTTGTTCACAATCTGTTCCTTCTTTCCCAGAGAAGTTCTTTGCATGTCAATTTATAATTTAGTATTCCAGTGGGAAAGAGAAGAGATTTCGTGTTTACGTTTTATTTAATTTGCACTTAATTTTTGCGGGTGCAGAGCAGAAACAGAAATAAAAAAGTATTAAGGAAGAAAGAGAATGAAACTGGCAAATGGGCCATAATTTATTCCTTGTGTTTGGCAACTGTGAAAAGTATTATGTTTTGCTCTCTATGTAGTTTTAGATGCGCTATAGTTAATCCGGTTATCTTTGGACGTGGACGTACATTTCCTCCATTTGCATTTAATCCCAGCTGTAAAATGCCTAATTTGTATTAACTATTTATGTATACTGTCTGCTCCTATTAACTGCATGCAAAGGCATAACGTAACACAATGTGTAAAGAGCAAAGTAGTTTATTACACCCAAACAAGACCAGATCTCATTTTGCAAAAAGGGAATAAATGCAACGAGGCAGGAATAGTATAATACTACTAATGTTTACAACCTTGGTATTATCTGTAGTACAGTAGAGGCTACAGCAAAAATACTGTATATGTATTACGTAGATTATAAATGTTATAAAGATTAAACTTAATGCGGCATTAACTGTAATGGCTAGACATTTATATTTTTATTTTGAGCCTAACATTCAGCTACTTCAGCTATTTCGTTCTATTTTTTGTTTCTTTGATTGTAGTGGATGTTAAAGTGTTTAAGGATTAAATGGTACAATTTCTCCAGAAGTCAAAAGTTTCCCCAGAAAGGGGATCAACAGTAAATATTTTTGAAGCTTTCCCCTACGAACTAAATGACGTTGATGTGTATAACTTTGGTTCATTTTATTACAGGGATTCAGAAAAATGTACGCACATAAAAGTGAGTACCCTCATTTTGAGCTTCCCCACAGTGGGGGGTTCTCACTTGGATGTTTACACTTAAGTGAAGGAACACAGAATGCTTTCACCTAAGATTTTTTTCGGGAAATGTGTTCCATTGCTTAGACATGATAGGTAATGCTTCTTGGAATAATTTATGAAACAGACGTACTTACTTGTAATATAACCCATTTGTGTACTGAGAGCTGGTTATTCATATTAATTAGTCTTCTCTGAGTGTAATGAGACCCAGAACCATCATTTGTGCTGCAGAATTTCTCTGGAGACCCATAATTCATTAACGAGACTGTCTGCGTAGTTTATGTACCTAATGTGCAATTACGATTAGTAGGTACGTGTACTTGTTATATATGTCCTTATAGCACCGTACTGTTATATGTAATCTGGTTCTCACATAAAGGAACCTAAATTTGCTTATATTGAGAGAGGTCTATATAAACATCATATCAACAATAAGAGATCATTCAGGTTTACGATATCTGGAGCAGAATTTATTTTTAAATACACTTTTCTTTTTATAGTTCAGAAAATTGTATTTAATTCATGAATAAAATGTTTCAAGGTTGGGCATTGGGTGGGAAGTACCGGATAAATACAATAATATATCCTTAAATCTACAGTAGTATCTTTAATGCGCCCAAATTATTAGGAATGGAATTTTTAAACCTTTTATGACTTGCAGACATCAGAAGTGAAAATTAAATTAAATTTTTAAAGAATTATCAATATTTCTCAGAGAAATTGGCAAATGTACATCTGCTGTTGGTCCCCGTGATGCATCCACATACCCGTAATATGTAAATACAATAAATACACTCCAATAAGATTTATAATTGACGGAAATGTGGAGCTATTTTGAACACTTAAGCAATGCAATCAAAAACAGACAATTATGGTTACATAGGTACTATAGAATTGCATTTGAGATATCATAAAACAATTTAATGAAATTTCCTAAGCTTCCATAAGCCGTGTCCCTTTTATGTAGTAAACTGTACTTCTATGCAATACATACCTTATGTGCAATGCACACTCATAATACAGATAGCCATAAATAAATACAAGTACTCCACATATTGCGGAAGGTAATAATAAACTTTTGCCAAATTATAATCCCAGAAGTTGGAAATCTTCTATAGATGAATATCAATTCCATAAATGAATGGAACTTTAGTCATTATCGTATAGTTGGCAAATTAATGACTTGGAAAATATAAATGTTTTGAATTGTCTTTCCTTCGAGGTATGGGATTGACTATGACCAGAGGATTAGGGAGGACATTAGGGAATCTCAGGACAGGACATGTTGGCATGTACTTAATATCGGTACTTTTAAAAATTTATATTTCATTTATAACCTTGTTAGACTAAATCAGTCCATTTTGACAATTTTGCGAGTTACAATTATTTATTAGTACACAGCTGGAGAAAGATAAACATCGCAAAAAGTTGAAAATCAGTCTGTCTTGCAAATCGGACGTAGAGGGCGTGGCTACATTTGGAAATATCATGCTTTCTCCATTTAGCTTAATGAAGAAAGTTGAGAAAATTAAGGAGAGTGGCTACTTTTGAAAATATTAAATCTGCTTTCTCTGTGCCTTTCTTTACATGATGCCTGGAGGATAACATAAGTAGATAAAGTACTGTATAGGTAGCTTAAAATAGAATTTTCCTCTTGATGCTACATTAAGCTAATTGTAGTAAGCACGTGTTAAACTAGTAGGTACCCAGAAGTAGTAAAAGGACATTTTCATGCAATAGGGAAATATTTGCAATGGACTTTCTTTTTTCTTAGAATTTTTGCGAGCTGTTGCTACGAAGGAAGGAAATAAATCTTGTTTCATTATGTCATGTCACGTTGTCTCATCTAAAAATAACATCAAAAGTAAATCAATGCATACAAAGAGCGAATAATTTCCCAATTCTACTCACAACGTAACAACATTCCTGTGACAAACAGCTTGTACACCAACAATTCTAGGGAAATGTATTTCAAGAACATGTAGTTAACACCCCTGAGTATTTAGGAACACATTTCTTTGGTTTACTGACATAATTTAAAACCTACTATCATTATTTGTAATACTTCCATTGCATATCTTCCAGGGAAATCCTTACCGTTTAGCTCAACTACTTAGTTACATCCGTCTGACAATGGTTTATTAATGTCCTCATTGATTATGAACATAGGGCATGACATGACCCATTTATCCATGAATGAATTATGGACATAAAATAGGAAGTAATGCACACAATTTAGAAGTGTCAATGGAAAGTCGACCGGAAAAGCGTTGTCTTGTCTCTGGAACTGTTCTGACACTTTATTAGCACACACTGACAATGAAGTTGAAAGTTGAAGGTAAGAGTTGTAATAACAATTGAAGACAGGACAAGGAGAGCAAGGATTTCAGAAAAATGTGTTCTTTTTGTGAATCTTGAAGGTGATCTCGTCTGGCTGCTGCTCTTTCCTCTCCACTGCCACAATTAAGTACTTTCTCCACTTTCACCATCGCTTCCTTCCTCAGTTCCTGTCTACTACCTCAAACGGCACTAAAATATTTTCTGCCCTAATGGACAATTTTCAATCCTTCTAGTTCTCGGCCTCAAGCCACATCGGAAGTCGTGCAATAATTTATTGTACATACTACAGAGTGGCTGTGGCCAGGAATCTACTATGGAATGCAGTCATTAATACACAGGCCGTCCTTAAAATTACGTACTGTGTACATTGATGGTCGAAACTTGGAAAGGGTAGAGAAAGTTTGAGTTTTGTGTAGCAGAGGGATCATTGGGTCTCGTTGTGCCATTTACTTCATGAACTTCATTTTATTGATGTCACAGTTGTCCTTGCTGTTAGTAGTTGATCCAAATAATAATTCCTTTATTGTTATTATTACATTTTCGAAGAAATTGTGCATCTTCTGACTTGTCAGTGACAATGACAGTGTCATCCTACATAACTGAACAATATCTCGGTCAGAAATTTCACAGAAATGCAATGACGGACGTCAAGAGCAGATATAAGATATGTAATACCTTCCATTTGCTAGTTTGTACCTAAATAAATGCGAGGCAGATTCTTGAGGCAGCTGAGTTTCGTTCGTGTACAGACTACATGAATGTGGACCAATACAATTTAGTATAAGCTTTCTCCAGGAAACAAATTACATGCACAGTCAAACACAAGTCCCTAGTTTAGATTTGTTCTGCACGAAAGATGACTTTTAATCTTTGTAAACTATACTTACGCTATGGGCGCTCTTTATATTGGGATATTGCACCATATTGCAAAACCAACAAAAACAAGGACAAAATAAAATAAATAAAATGTTCTCCAATGAATTTCTATGTGAAAATATGAGACAGCGCAAACTTTACAAGTCTCCAGGTTTGAATATCTCCTTCCATGCCTGTGCAGTACTTTAAAATAAAAGTAGGTGTAATATTTTGGCTGACTTCCTCTTAACTGCACACGTAATACATACATGTCCCCTTGAGACTTATGAAGGTCTCATAGTCAGTGGAGTAAAATAATTCGGCAAAGTCTGCTGATGACAAAGTGTTGTGGTTTGTACAGAAATGACAATTCCTGAAAGGTCTAGAAGGCTGTACAAAGGAAATACTAATACTTGTGGGTGCTATGCTGTCCCTGTGCTAATGTACACTGTTATAATATTATATTTCATTGTGGCGAATTATTCATAATTAATTTCTAATTTCTCATCGTGCCCTCGGCCCATGAGTGTTGTTTGCATGCCTGACTTTTGACCTTGGAAATTGGACGTGACAGAATTAATGTATCTTTGTTGTGTGACATTTCTGTCTGTTATGGTCTCCCGTTCTGTTCTTGGTTGAGCAGAATTAATTAATACATTATTAGGTATATAGTGTTTATATTTAGGATTTATTTACATTACACTTCTAACAGTTGTTGTTGCAAGACAGCTACAACACTATTCAAACAAATAAACTATTTATTAGGGAGCTATTGGATGAACTATCTATAGTACAGTTAGTACACTATATCCATTCTTAAGTGATATTCGTAACAATGGCTTTTAGCCATAATTAGTGAGCTATTTTGACATGCAGTGCCAGAATGTTCCAATGTAAATGTGCTAATTAATACACTACATCATGTTTATAATCATTCACACATCATTGAAATGAATGTGTATTAGTTGCTGAACCGTTTTTTATTTAGAGCAAAAATATTTTGGGGCAAATAATGAAATTATTGCATTAACATTACACTTATGATCACAGTTTAGGTTGTGGACATCCAGTATGCATTAAAATAGATGTATGCACATAAATAATTTGTCAAAACTTAAATGTCCACGTGAGTGAAATGTGAAATGGTATTTTTGGATGGTACGGATGCTGTGGTACAGAGTCTGTATAACTTGGAGTACTTGTCACAAGATATGAGAAAGTATTGCGTTTGGTCCATTGGTCCGATCCGAATGACCCTTAACTATATTTATATTTATTACACGGTAGGTACGTTAGGCATTTACTTTAACTTGGACTTGTTATTAGTTATTACACACATTTGTTTCATCTTACTATGCCACTTGCTTACAACAAACACAATGTTTAAACGGAGCAGTCTAGGGATTGTATTATTTAGTTTTATTACCTACTGCAGTGCGATGGTTAGCACACCCTTAAGTTTATTTCCCTTTAAAGTCAAACAATGTAAGGATCCAATTTTCTTTTGAATTAAACGGATGTTCCTAGATTTGAGGTTTCTTTCAATACAACTCTGTCTGTGAGTCTCAGCCAAAATGAAAGCAACAAACAATGCTTAAAATTCCAAAGTAATTCAAAACTTTAGCATTCTCCAGATCCGTGCACCAAACAATCTCTTTTTATGACTTATATTAAACCCTTTATATTACCTACTCTACTTATAATAATAATAGGTAAATAAAAAGACCACACACTAAATGTAGTATATGGGGTTTGTGATGCGATTCTCTGATATCTGTTTTTGTGCCTACCTCTAACTGTCTGTGCTTTGGGTTTTAGTATTTGGTTTCAGTTAGTGTGAGAGTCCTTACTGACAATGGGTAACGTAGGTTAGGTTTAAAATCTCTCCTTTTTGCACGCAACCAGAGACGGTCCAGTTATTTGAGGGCCCAGGAAAACATCATTAAGGTGGGGTTGCCTACTTTGAAAATCCTGATTCTAAAAACAGGTTTAATGTACAATAATAATTATTATTTATTTGAGATGTCAACATATTTTTCTAGAGCACATGAGAGCGTCAAAAATATCCCTTCATAAGGCTACAGACTATTTGGGCATAGGATGGTTTCAGGTTTGAAGAATTGCAATTGGAACAAAGTATTTGTATTTTTTTAAATATAATTTGCAAAATCCCGCACTTTTGTTAGTTTTTTTGATATTTTTGCAACTATTATTATATTAAACATAATTTTCTGGTTTTAAGTGTCAAAATATGATTTTTTTCGGAGGAGCTGTATTTAAAAGGTCAGCCTACCAATCCTGCCTATCTATCCTTTAGGACTCTTACATAGTTTGGCATAAAAGGAGTAAAATGGTGAAGACCGAAATTGGTTAGCAGGTCAGGAGGATTTTACCTTGACTTCTGATTAGGTTTTATGAGTTTTGGAATGATGATGACTCTGTCGTGCCGGGGGACTATTAGTTTTCATCAAACCCATTTCTGGCTAGGCTGCTCATCCTCCCCGTCTCGGAGACTTGATTAAGCTTTTTATTGACGGCTACGCAAGACGATAGCTATCAAGACACTCTTCCTCACAACATTCCCGAACCTAACCTTACTTCCAACAAAACCCAAACGACGGACATAATAATTCTTTACTCGCCTCTCTCCACTTTTCTTCCCCTTATATCCAAAATAAAATCACCCACTACTAAAATAGATCACTTTATATTACCTAATGCTATGTACATACCGTTTCAATAAGAATTTCATCACCATACTCAATAAACTAAGCAACTCCACAAAAGGATGATTAATTGATTGAATTCAGTTAGACCAGTTATTAATAAATCAACAGGGACATCCATGTCTATTGCAAATCATAGTATAACTTTATTTACTTATTTTTATTAATATCGGGGCTGTTATTCATTTTTTCTATATTCAGTGGACCAAACATCGATTAATTTCACTTTTCAGGAATATTTTTTGAGATATGAAAATAATTTATCATTTTTACGTTAATTATGAATAAATGGAATATTTAATTTAATAACTATGTTAAAATTAGTTCAGTAAATCTCACCAACAGAGGGAGATTTGTCGATTCCAGACCAGGACAGAACACGCAAAATACACTCTCAATGGTTATTTTTTCACCAATTTATTTCCGGTGAAATATTTCGCCTGCCATTTCTGGTTTTGCACAAACGGCAGTTAATTCAAGGATGCTCGTTATGTACACAAGCACACGCTTTAGTAATTATTCCTCAAATGTTCTCATTCCATTCCAAATATTTGAGTCTGAAATATACCTAGTTATGTAATTTAGTATAAATATAGCAGAGCTGATAATTCAGTCTCTATAGGAAATGGGAAAGTCAGGAAAAGCCATTTCCGCTTTCTCTCCGCTTTCACCATTTTTAAAGACACATCGCATACATTCCTCTTGAAACTGAAGAGACCTTTCTGCTATTTACGTCAATCGAAAGACAACCGCCTGCTTTTAGTGTCAATATTTAATGATTCTTTGCGATAGAGACTCCCACAGAAAGTGATTTTTGTTTGTACTATAAATGGCGAACGTTCACTCACTAATTACTAATTACACTTTTACGCTTACTACTTTTCAGACAATGCATTCTGTGTCTAGGTTCTGCTGCATGTGGGTACAATGCTAAAACAACTGTCTAATGCCATCCTACATCCTACATCAAAGTCTTCAAAGTAATTCCGAACATCGTTTTCAAGGACAAGGTCGCAGATTCCTAACCATCGCAGAATAAAGAGAATTTTTGAGAGCAGTTGCATTATTAACTATCGCCTACTTGTAAGAATTCCGGTACAAAAGAATTTCGGATCTAAAAGCGAAGCTGGATATAAAAAATTTAGGCCAACCTCTCCTTAAAAATGTATTACATTAATACTTAGCAGTACTTACGGTTAAAGGGGCCGTTAAAAATAGAATTTTATCTTTGTAATGATTGTGACAACCGAGATTCACTATTCACTATTACTTAATGCTATTCTCGATACACATTCTATAAAAGTCCGTATTTTTATTTCGGATCTGCACGAATGATCACTTTCATTCCTTCTTTCCTTCTCACAGCTACCTTTTGCATTTCGAAACACAATAACGTGACTTGTACTTGCAATCTGTATTGTATACAGATGTACCTGTATTGTATACAGATGTACCTGTACTAAGAATGTACCTATGGATAGAATCTTCAAAGAAGAGAATAAAATAGCTCAGTCTGTGCACAAAGTTTTACAAAGTAGTTTAGCTACGTAGTTTGCATATAAAATATGCATTGGGCACTTAAAAGAAAGAATCTTTATAAAATTTTGATACCACCGCATTCCTCGAGTACTTGTTTATTTCACAGAAAAGTTAAGAAATTAAATCTCATGCTTCCGTTTGGTCACAGAATAGAATTCTTAAGAGATATGCACATCCTTTGAATACTTACATCTTACAAATAACACGTAAGCGTACTATTCATATATGTATATTTGCTAAATATTTATAAGCATGATCTGAGGCCTACTACATATTATTAAAATAAATGTGGTGCTTTGTATGCAAAAGGCTTGTTAAGTTACAGGCAGACAACCTGAAAATTCTGAGTTTATTTGTTTCCTGTGATGAGCATAATATTATCGGAATATCCAATCCAAGTACACAGAAAAATGCACAGAGTATCTATTGTGTAATATATTACATGAATCTTTAGAAGTTTTCCCAATATTTTTGAAAAACATCTCGATTGGATGCAACAATAAATACCTAGCGACTAGAATACGACAGAGGTCCATGACTTTATTTGACTGGATCATATAAATCTCCATGATATATCCCAAGAGATCGACTTTATGGGGAATTTTTTGGTTAAATTCCAGCATTGTGTTCCATTTTATGTTCAGTGAAAGTGAAAGGATGAAAATAAATGTATTCATCGAATCCTTGCAGTACAGATTCCATTCTCCCAATACTATTCTACAGTATACTACACTATATAGTATTTATATAGTAAGTATATGGATGTGAATCTTTTTATATGTCGTCTGGTTTGGTTTGGTCAGAATGTCAAAGAAAAGCAAATAGCCAGCAGCAGAATAACAAGAAGTAAGTAGGTAGACATGCAAGAAAAGTGTGTACATATAAGGATAACATTGAGAAAATATATATTCACTATTTGCTTTGCTATATGCAACGTATGCAGTGCATAAAGAGTAATCTACAGGGTCAGTTATGCAATACAACGTTCATTCCACGGTCTAAGGATTCCTATAAGTAAAGGAATTTCCTTATTACACATAGAACTAATTAATTTTAGGTGGTCAGGTCAGGACGATTTCACAATTCACAAGAAAAAATGCAACTGTAAAAATGAAAATAAATATAAGAAATAAAGACATTCTTGGAAAAGGAAGAAACCGCACTTTAGAACAGAACTTTCACTCATTTTTAGCTTTTGAGACGCCTTTAGGGAATTTTCTTACTTTTTAAGAACAATTTCTAATATTTTAGCTTATCCTGTGAATGTGTATTTAATATAATTGAATATTAAATAGGAAAGTGTATAAGGACTATCTAAAAGGTATGCAAAATTGTGGAACAACATAATACATTCAAATAGGAAACATTTTTATTGGATTTTTTAGCCATACACGTGTTTATAAATAAGAAGGGGTTCTCCATATTGAAAATAATGACAAAATATAAAACCTACCCTGTACTGTTCACTTGGAATGAGTGATCGAAGGAAAGTCTTGTGCATAAGGCAGAAACGCTTGCCAAAAGGCAGTATATAATGGACACAGAGAAAGGCATTTGTAAAGAAGGAACTCCAAAGAGTATAAGAATAGGAAATAAGAAATAGAAAGAAAAGAGAGTGCTGGAGAAAAGAACTATAAAAAGAGGAAGACAGAGGAAATCCATTGAGATGGAAGACAGACTTTAATCAAATTTTGCAGTGATAGCACAAACTACATGTTCTCCTTTACACAGATAAATTGGCAACCCAAACATGTGAGTCAAACCAAAGAGAAAGTCCTTTGCTTTCTATTGTTTCTCTGCATTTATTTATCAACTCGGAATATTCTTGCATATGTCCCCTTATACATATTATTAGACTATATCTGGATCGTTTAACCTATTTGTGGCGTTACACTACATTTACACTGAAGCCAAATTAGGTGACCTTATGCAGTGAAATCGGTAAATAGAAGAATTTTATGGCTTTGAATATTTAATATAAAATCAGGACCAGGCAGGCCTCAAAAAAGCTAGCATCCCGGCATCTAGGATTCTTGGAAATTTGGAATGGGGGTGGGGCTACGCTTGGAAATTGAAAAACTTTTAGACTTTCTCCATTTAACCAAATGGAGAAAGTGGAGAAAATAGAAAGCAGGAGGCGGGGTTTTTGGTGAAAGTCTGCTTAGCTCTAATGAAATTTTTAAATTGAGATTCATATTTGTAATTCTTACGTTAACAGCTTTTCAATGATATCCCGGTCACCATATGTTCTTATTTAAAAATTTGGTGGGCGTGGCCATATTCCATGCGAGTGTGGCCGATTTGGTCCATTAACGAACGGGACCTGTCTCCTTAGTCATTTAGAGGCTGTGTACGAAACCTCCATTGAATCGGTTAACGCTGTCAAGTATTGTTCAGGGACGGACAGACAGACAAAGTATCTTTTTCAATTGTTTCCTCAACCACTTAATAATATGACTTTTGAGGGGAACTTGAGGCAGTCAGCCTTTAGCACATAATATGGAGAAAGCAAACTGGTTTAAGTCGCACTTTCTCTATTCGTAACGCTAAAAGTGTAAAACAGCGATAATAATAAAATATAAGAGTGGGGACCTACATAACTGACATCTTGAAATGTACATATATAGGTATGTAGACTTCAAAAACCTCCAAGCCACAGACAATTTGAGAGGTAGAAGCTGTTATTTTCCCTTGCCAAAAATAGTTATGAATAGATATTTTGTGTGACAGACAACATTAAGCACTTACAAAAAGAGTGACAATAGCAAAGTTCTTAAGTAAACAAACATTGACAAAATTCACTTATTATTTGCTGTCGGGCCAAAGAAATAGTCAACTCAACTCAGGAAAATGAAAACTGCGTATTTAATGTATTTACCTGTCGAGAGAGATTCTGTAGGTATTTAACATTTACTTTTAAGTCTTACTCTGTAGTAGAATGTGTTTTGGAAGTCTGAGGTCGAGATTACAGCTGCCACTCATCTTCAAATGACATTAATGTACTCCTGGAGTCGGAAGTCGGAATGCAAAGTTTCTTTGAAAAGCGCAATCTCAAAATGACTTTACAGTACAAGTAATACAATTATGCCAAGATTTCCTGTGGGGATGCTGGGACGCAACTAAAAATTATAAATAAATATATAAGACAAACTCTTTGAGCTACTTATTTAGTACTTGCCAATTTTTAGAAAAGAAAGCCTCTTGCGTATTTTTGGCTTAAACTGTTAAGGGTGCCTAACTATTTAATAATCCTCTCATTTAGCGGAAGCATTTTAAAGGATTAGAAATTATGGCTTTCACATTTAAAAATTTAAATTAAAAAAAATACTCTTAATTTTGGGAATTACACCTAATGTGTATTTAGTTCAATGTTCAATTGATATATACAATTAAATGAGGTGAACAGGGTAAAGAGTAGTGGGATTTGTGTATCCTTATAAAAATAGTTACTTTTATTGATTATAAATCATGTGTTATTTAAATATACATGTAATTACATCTACTGTCTGTATTTCAGGAAAAATACAAAATGCGTGGTTAAGCCTAAATTGTAAGGATAGTAGATTAATTACTTACGTAGTAACACTAGATAGTTGAGGAAGATATAGTAAGCAACTAATAAAGCGTTTTTAAGCTCTAAAGGGTCGGGAAAAAGGTTTTCTAAGAATTTGTGTGCATAAGATAATTATTCCTTTCCTTATTAATTATTCTAAATTCTGTATAGGTGTACGTGTAGGTAGTAGGTGTACCCGTACCTAAGTAATTTAAGTAATAACAATATTTGAATAATTTGTCTTTCTTTCTACAAGATTGTTTTCTGAATATTTTTAAAATATAATTGTGAGCGCAGGAGTGCAACTCATTTGGAGAAATTAACAATTTTGTCATCAAAATAATTTTATTTTTTGCAGGGAATCTGATGGTTATCCTGGTTGTGACTCTTCACTGGAGAATGCGATCCATCACCAACTTTTGTCTGGCAAACCTTGCTTTTGCTGATTTGTGCGTCGGCGTCTTTTGTGTCTACCAAAATATGATCAGCTATTTCATGGACAAGTAAGCAGCTAGCTTTCTATTCATTTCTGAAAATCTTAATCATACCTTATAAGGGAAATGATAATTAATGAGAGGTATACTACACATGTGGGGAATTTTAGTGTCTATTTTCGATGAAATAGAATTCAATTCTAGGAACTGCAAAAAAAACTTGTAGATATTTACTGCTTTTAGTAGAACTCGTATGGCATGGCATAAGTGAGCATAAAAAGGACGTTAATTTTAATGTTATGGGTAATAAAATCGTTGGATTTCCCGTTTGGTGTCTTCCTGTATGCATAATGATATTCCTATATTGATCTATTTACTCCAAACTTATAGCTTTTTTATGGTTCATTAAATAGTTGTGCATTAGCATTCAAGAATCCAACTACAACTATTTATAGATGCAATAATTGCTGGGCACAAGTTGTTTACAAGTTTGCTAGTAGCTGTAGATATACTAAGCATTTATATAATTAACTAAAGCTCACACAGTTTATAAGGAATCTGATATATATAATATGCAAGGTAGTTAAGTATGTAATAAATGTCCATTCCACGTCAGCGAATAATTACTCACGGATATCAACTTCAGTCAAGATTTTTGACAAACTATCCTTCCTTGCGTTGCACTAAAATTCTAAATGCAATTCGTTTCCTGTTTCCCTTATTGGATCACATGTCGGAAAATACACACAAGGTATTAATGTAGACAGGATAGGATGAAAGTAAGTAAATCCATAGAAATGCCAGGTGCATGTCCTCCGGGTATCCCATTTATCTCTCCCTTTTTTGTCTCAATATTATAAACTCCATTTTTTGGAAACTGGTTATTTTTGAGGTATTTGAGGTATTTTTGGGACACTGAAAATAGATGGTCGATATTATCCGCCCTCTCGGACACCTTTCGGAATGGTGAATGGTCATCAAAGGAACTTGTCCACTATTTGTCAATGAAACCAGTTATTATGGCGACTCTTCTAAAAAACATCGTCGATTATCGGCTACCCGCCATGCAACCCACACACGGGCTATCGGCTATCGCTACTTTACTTATTGTTAGCTATTCTGATACTAATATTATAATATTTACGAAAGTCCCTCCCCTTTGATGCTCTGGCACATAAATCCCCTTCATGTTATTGTTTAATCCACGTTAATCTGGAGATGCTAAATGTTAATGTTAGCCAATTTGTCAACTCATCAGCATTGGAGAGCTTAAGTATACGAGTGTTCAAATGCATATAATGTAATTTGTAATTGAGTGACAAGGTTGTTGTCAACTGCGGTTCAGCACAATTAATTAAAGCCAACTTGTCACTCTCTACTTAAATAAGCAGATCGATGATCTAGAAAAATATTTACATTAGAATTAGAATGGATTCCTAGGGATCAACTCAAGTAGACTCCACACAACAACGTCATACCGTAATCTGTACTCTGTAGCAGCCTTTATCAAACCCTGGCATCGAATTCTATTGTCACTTAACAAAAATGACAATACCTACATAATTAAGTGTAGACTACCAATGTTTGTTTTTGAATGGCATCAACGCTGTTGCATTTAGCTGTGTCATTACTGCGCGTTAAAATATTATTCAAGAGTTTGACAAAGGCTGATAAGACTCCGTTCTCCTAAAGCGTGTCTAAATTCGACCTTGCATAGTAGTCCAGGTGGGGATTTGAAATAATTTTACAATTGCAAAATTGCAATACAATTGTGTAGCAAAAAATGTCCCACGTGAATACGCAAAAGAGGATTTTTCACTTTCCCCCTGTACATCGTAGTAGCGCAGATTTCCCTATCCATTCCATAATCCTAGTGCTCTACTTTAGAGACATCTGAGATTGAAATTCGATGAAAAAGATCTTCTGAGCATGTAACTCATCAGTAAGAAAGGCATTCCATGGAAGGACGAACATGCAACAGCACTATTGTACCACTAACTACAGTACATACAAATACAGAGAAAGTATTTTGGGAATCATCCACAATCAATACAATCCCCATCCTCTTTATAAACCTAAATACTAGCAACCTGTCTGTATGCAAATAAACTCCTTTGGTATCATTAATGTTCAAGGACGACATAAGTGTATATAGAATACGGTACCTACTTTTTGCATTCAAGAATTGCAAATGTATTTATTGTAAGTAACTGGGATCTAATCTAATTGACAATTAACAACAACAATGAAATAACCATGGCGCATTTCCTGGCATGGTCCAATTAGTCTAATTGGAGTTATCGTATCAACTTTATTCTGACAGAATAAAGATTGTTCAAGCAAATTCACCAAAGTGTTCCAAAATGATGCACTACAATGAAAACCATAATATCGTAGAGGTTCACATTAGAGATGAGGAAAATTAGGTTTTTTAACAAAATATGATAACATGACATTTTGGATGGAGACAATTTGGAGAGGACAAGTGTATATTATGATAATAATTCATGAATGACAAATTTTCTATCCCGTTGAATTTCCTAATTGCCCATTAAAACTTTAATAAAACATTGTAAAGCTCTTTCTGCTTCCACGGCAAATCCCTTTGTCTTGGAATTACATCAACCGCAATTTTCTTTTGATCTGATTTCACTAAATAGAGCAGAGCTTTCACTTTCAATCTCATTCTCTGCTCACTCACGCGGTGTGTGTCGTATGGTAGCATTTTTACTCAGGGATGATCCTTATATTATGTAATATTAATATTCTCCTCTTTTAACACCCTCCTCCCTTTGCAACTCAAGATGGGACTTTCTCCCACATATTCTGGTAAAGATGAGGTACTGCATGCTAAGATGAATAGTAAATAAATAGTAGAAAGAAATTACTTTCTCCGTCTGTGCTTTGCCGGTACTTCATTATTTTTGCGACTGAATTGTAAATAGAAATTAAATCTTGTTGGACACGACGGACCCGACCTTGGTGAAAGCTCTACATCTGGCGTGTTGTCCAAGGTCACGCAAAAGAACCGTGAATTGGAGTAGGCTATGTACAACACTTTGTCATTGAGGATCTATTCAGATTCTCTATAACAGATTCTCTGAATTTATTGATAGACATTCCGACATTCGATAAAATTGACAATGTAGTTTATCAAGAAGATGCAAATATGATGTGAAAGCGTACATAAATTGCTTCCTTCAACAATCGTAATCTAGAGCAAAATATTTGGATAGCATTAAGGTTTTTAGATTTCATGAATAATGTTAATGAACCTATGGCTTGACTTGACAGGGAAGAACGATTCTAATATAACGCTGTATCTGAGCTGTATCTGACGATGAGCTGTGTAATAGTTCTTTATGCTGGAGCTAGCTACATAATCTTGCAGTAATTTTTTTTGTATTTATAATCAGACCCAGGAATTTTTTTTTATAATTTTGCAAATTCGGAGGAATGTTAAATATAAATTAAATTTTATATTAAAGTAATATGCTGGATATTTTATATAGCACACAATGTATATCTCGCAAATAAAAATCATGATCATGACCCAACTGGAAAAACAGATTCCTTACTTACTTTTATATTCTTTGGAATATATATGATTGAGATATTAACGTATGAATATTTTTTATTTTCAGTTGGATATTCGGCAACTTCATGTGCAAAATGTATCACTTTATCAACACTCTGAGTCACACGGCGTCTATTCTCATTCTGGTCGTCATTTGCATTGAACGCTACTTGGCCATTATCCATCCGATGCGCTGTAAGCAAATGCTCACACTCAATCGACTAAGGGTAAGTAGAAACTTGAATACCTTTTACTATAATAATTTTTTCGAAAATTAGAGATCACGTTTAACCCCATAACAAAATAAAATTGAGGTTTTAAGTTTGTGAATTTATAAAGAAAATTGCAATCTGATTCTGTCAAATGTACGATTCTATTAAAAATTGCTTTCTCCCGACTGAAGACTTTTCATTCTCTCACTTTCTCCAATCTTTGTACAGTATGTGCTCTCCAAATGTAAGAAATGGATGACAATAATTGAATTGTAACCATTATTAAAATCTTTTAAGATTTATTGCATATAATTTAGAAATTATTTTGAAGAGAAATAAAAAAATTCTTTTTTGATTGTTAAATACAATTAATTAGTCAAGAATAGGGACGTTCCAATTACTCCCGAAGGAAAGGAAATGTAATAAGTAGAAGCAAAGGAGCATAATTATTCTACTTAATTAGTAAAGTACTTTATTGGGTTGAAGGTCAGTTGTAATGTAAATCTAGGAATCTGCAGTACGATCGTATTAATATAAGTACCTACGCCTGCTGTGCAAATTAGTTTAATTTGTCGTAGCAATAGCAGTAAGTAGGTCGATAGAACACTGCAAAAAGTTTTTGGAGAAATGATTAAGTTGTGCACTAACTGGAAGGATAATTGTGTTAGGAGGAGGGAAATTAAATTAGTCCTTGAGAATTGTTGTCAATTATTGACAAATTGTTTACTACTCCGGGTATCCTGCAGAGCTACCGACTTTATTTCGAACAAGTTCGTCCTTACCCTTTGCTACATCATTATTAACTAAATAACTACCGCAGCATCCCCGTTCATTCCGTGTACTGTAAGGGTTTCAATAAAGGAATTTCCCTATTTGGAACAGATTTGTATCTGTTTGGTGTACATGTACAATACCTAGTAGTGGACCTAAGATCAAAAATGGGTAGAAGGAATTCGTCTTGAAAGAAAAAATCGTTAACAGATTTTTCGATTTTTTTAGTCTAATGGACGGTTATACCTAGAAAGGAATTTTCTACCAAATTAAGACCAATTTCTAATATTTTAGCCCATATCCTGTGAATGTGTATTTAACATAGTTGAATAATAAATAGGAAAGTGTATAAGGACTATTAAAAAGATACACAAAATTGTGGAACAATATAATACATTCATCTTTAGTGAGGTAGACAACTCTGTTAATGTTCTTATCAACACGTTTATAGACTTATTTATATAGGAATTTCACATATTGAACTGTTATTTGTATCATTATCGACAGAATGCCTTTATAGCCAATAGTAATACCCTAGCAAGGATTTGGTCTTCCATGTAGTCTAGTAAGTTAAACATAAATAGCTAAAAGAAAAGGAATATAGCTCATCCTTATTTTTGTAACGCGGTAAGATGCTTAGAGTATTAGAGCACTTTCACTGCTTTCTTCTTCATTCAATGTGGATTCAATTCATCGAGTTCACAAAAATTAAGTATTTTCTAGAAAACGTGATTTGCAATTTCCCTTGTACACATAAATATGTGAAGGGAAGTAAATTTTACTATAAACTATAAAATTGTTTGGAACTCTGATCATGCATTATTTATGACGGGACCAACTGGGTGCCTAAAATTTGTAAATTTTGTGACTTACCCATGAGATCTCTCCAAAGGAGTTTCCTTCCTTCCCAGTGCTATCTTATTAATATCCTGTCATATTAATACGAGATGAGAAAACCCAATTAGAATGTAGAATGCCCAGATGTGTAGAGAAGTTGGTGAAAGTCCTTATTGTTGTGGGAAATTGGTTATCGGTTATGATTGTGTGTAAGGTATTGAGAATAAAGTTTGTGTGTTTGTTGTGGACAGGTGACGATTGTGATGGTCTGGATCGTGAGTGCAGCCTACAGTTCTCCCCGCTTCTACTACTTCAACACTTTTACAATGCCATTGACAGACAGCAAGGGGAAAGTGGAGGTCATGTGCATCCCGAACCGGGAAATGTACAACTCCATGGTCAACGACATGATCACGATGCTCCTCCTCTTCTTCGTCCCCCTCTTCGTCATCTCTCTCCTCTACACAAAAATCGGCATCGTCCTCTGGCGCTCCAGTCGCAACAAAATGCCCAGCGCATCCCCCTCCGAAAGCAGTTCCAGCAGCTGCGCAGAGCGAAGGGACTCTGAAATGATCACCGCCAACTTTAATTCCCGCCAATTAAATCGCACGGCGTCCTTCCACCGCCGAATTAACAATGCCATGATGTCAAAAAACTGGTACTGCTGCAATTGTCTCAGTGGCGCCGGCGGGAATCGAAGCTACTTGTCTTCATCTTCAAATTCAAATCAACGCCGTCGCTGTCAAATGCGCTCAACTGTCCTGAATTCCCAGGGGAACAATTGCTATTTAAAAAGGGGCGAGTGTCAGGACCAAGAGAATGACTACGAAGGACCTGCCATGGAGATGACGGCGACCCCTTTGCATTTGAGTTCCTGTATGGCGGGAAGTGGAGGAGTGGGAGGGGCTATTAATGGCATCCTCATTCAAAGAGGGGACAGTGGTGAGGAAAACAAGCTTCCTCGAATGAGCAGTGTGGGGAGCAGCAACAGCGGGAACAACACGGACAACTCCAATCCCAACTCTACTTCCCTCTGTTGTGCCCGTCTCGGGAATGCTTGCAATTTACACTCAAATAAAAATAAATTAAAAACCTCTACGAAGGGAAATGTATCATTTTCCCACCCCCCGGTGTCCCCCTATTTGAAAAGGAGTCCGCCCATCCCTATTAGCACAGCGGAGCCAATTGTCGTCGTTAAATTTGAAAAGAAAAGTTCTTTAAGAAAGTCCAAAAAAGGGAAAAGGAATCGATGCACAATTTTAATGAACCATAATAACGGGAAGAATGGAGATGCTAACGAATTGGCTGGAGGAACTGGAATTGGATCCGGTTCTGGAGAACAGTGCTGTACCCACGTCTGTTTTGTTAAGGAACACCATCAGAGGGAAGGAAGGCCAGAAAATATGGACGAGACGGATCTGAATTTGTGTATTGACATTCCAGAGAAAATTCCAGACGACAGCGGGGTGTCCACCCTGGAGACCCCGACGGTGTCCCTCCATGGAGACCTCCCCCGGACTCAGTCTCTCAATTCTACCTGCGCCTGCTGTCTTCATCAAAATGGAAGTATCCCCTCACCCCTCCCTACTCCAAGCAATTCACTAGAAATTGGTGGGAGCGGGGCTCCTGTTTCAAAAGGGATTCGACGCGTGCGCGTCGTTCGAGGCTCAAAATACGGGACGAGGGCCCTCCAATCCCGGAGGAAGATAATTCGGATGCTGATCGTCATAGTGTTTGCATTTGCGGTGTGCAACTTGCCATTCCACGCCCGGAAGATGTGGCAGTATTTCGGGAACTACTACCCGGGGAGTGTGTTCAGCTCCCTCTTCACCCCCATCACCTTCCTCGTCATGTACGCCAACAGCGGCATAAACCCCATTCTTTACGCATTCATGTCTAAGAAATTCAGGATGAGTTTCCGGGATTTATTGTGCTGCAAATTGAGGCGCTCTCTCCGGATCTCCAGAAATGCCTCCGTTCGCTCAACCCACGTAATCCCAATGAGCACAGCCACCTGACACAACACAATTGCACTCCGCATCCCCGTTCTCATCTCCAGAACAAAACTCTAACCACAAATCCGCCAATTACCCACTTTTTTCAGACAATTCAAGTCAAGAGGATCTCGAGTTCCCTCTCAACTACATAAATTCTCCTAAAGGGGGGTTACGGGTAGCATGGATAAGTGAGCTGGTCACCAGTGGACAAAAATGGGTAACTTATGAAAGATCAACTTACTGGCTAGGGTGCTTGTTTGCAATTTTTTTAATTTTGTCAATTTTTACGACCTAAAATAAAAATGAAAAGAAAGGTTTTGAGAAGGGATTTACATGGGAAAGGGTACAAAACGCTATTTAAAAGGCACTCATAATTAACAAAGTGCAAATATAGCCGACATGAGCCCTTCAGAATTTTGTGTTTTTTCAAATGAGCTCATTTGCAACTTTATACGATAAGCCAAAATTACGATCTCCTATCCAAAAGGAAAAAAAATCCCCCCCCCCTCACCTAAATTACACACAGAAAGTAGGAGAAAGGAAAAGTCGGTCCTCCACCAATCAGCGCTCTCTATTTTGACGCGCGCGGTTTGCAACCCATAGAGCAGTCCTTAAGATATAACCAATATTCGAGAAATATGTTTCAAAAAACTTGTTTATGACTGGGGATGAGGAGAATATGAGATTTGGGTATAATGATTCCTTTTCTGTGCAGACCTACTCACTGTCCTTCTACTTCTGTACAAACCAAAGAAGCTTAGCAGTCAGGGTATTACATAATAAACATATTTATAATTAAGTAGACTAAAGATGTGAACATTGAACACGGCTAATGGCCCACAAAATGAAATAATACTCACAAACAAACATCTTCAACCACTAAGTAGAAGAGTACATGAGAGGATTACAATATTAATCCACAACTACCTTATAAGTATATGAATACATACCGAATACGTGGGCATGTTCCAGGCCAGCTTTGCCATTTAACCAGTAACCACCTTCCTTTGAGTTAGTAAAGCATTATTGCAGTTTCACAAATTATTTATTAATTATATAAGTATTAGGGAAGACGTCTTTCTAGTATATTTGAAGTACCTATTCAATTTTTCGTAAATGAGAGATGAAGAAACTTTGGAATACAATGGCTATAGGCTATGACATGACTATGACATGACTACTACAAATATTCAGAGTGAGAAAATGAAAATACAGCACTGCCATTGCAAATCAAAAATCTAACAAATAAAAGTTTGTTTGAGAAATATTTAAATAATGAGATTTTGAAGGGCATCTGATCCACCTGAGGTATTCAATTGGTATTCTGATGTCTATTGTAAATATAAGATTGAAGTTGCATATACAAACCACACAATTTTATGGAAATCGTGCTACAATACAGCTATACATTCCCAAATATAGTACTTATTATATGCGTATACATTGGTTAGTATCAGAATTCTACAGCGCACAACTAATTTATTGTAATTTAATGAAACTTGTGCATTTTATTACAATTTCAAGTGAAAATTCACTTTATTCTACCGGTTTCGGATCCTATGGTTCGTGAGTTGGTCCAAGACTCTGATCTCTAATAGGTATCATTCCATATCTATTGATATATTTAATACCGGATGCAACAGATCTGGATACCTATATGACATCTCACTGGATTTCACATAACATAGTAATGTAGTAAATGCCGATGTACACAAATTGGAATTATGAATATATGAAGAATAATATTAACGTATGGATTTAATTGGATTGGGGAAAGTAAATAGGAATTTGTAAAAAAATAAAAGCATATACATAAGCGTAAGTGTCATATAATTAAGTAGCCACACAAAATGGGATCATTCGTAATACTTAGGAAGATGACTTTTACTATGGTATATCTAATGTACATAAAATGTCCCTTTATATGCATATGTATTGTAGGTCTATATTAGACTCACACTCATATCATAGCAATCTCTCAAGAATGAATACGTACGATTGAATGCAATTTGCGAATCTGTCTTTTACAGTTAGACCCAGATAATAATATTTGCTTCAAGGTATTAATGTTTGTTTGCATTGGGAAAAATCTCGAAACCGGAAGCATCAAAAAAAGATTTTATGAGACAGTCATAAATACCTATAGGATTTTTAGTACCTAAGTAGAGATGTGAAGCTTTGACAAAAAGTTTATCAAAATTAGACTGAACCCGTAGAATTTCTACCTGACCCGAGCGTAATGTCGGGCCGGGTAGCTGATTTACGTCTCTTAGTACCTACTACCTACCTATCAGTACCTATCGCTAAAGTTAGAATAAATATATCTATAATAGTATATATATATATATATATATATGCATATATATCTAATTCTAATCTAATAATTATTTACGTATTTTAGTTAGTTGAGCATAGTTAAATGTTAAATGTGTTAAACAGGTTCTTGAAACAAGTCTCAATAATAAGTGAATGTAATATATATCAATACATAGTAAATATATGCATGTAATATCTTCTACGTAAGTATTGTGAACTGTGATGACTGTTACCTAAAATGTACTATAGTATTTATAGTTACCTAAGTAAGTAACCCCAAACTGTAGACTCCTCCTTAAAAAGTAAAGTATTCTATTCATTAACTATATATACATACAATTACTATTCTTATATACTTACATTATTTGTAAATTTTCATTAGTTAATTTATATTAGTAAATTTTACTACACCTAGATCATACACACAAATACTTTACATATATTAGGGATCATTCCTCAACTGATCTTATCTAGAATGTAAGTATATTTTCCCATTTCTAAATGTAACGATAACTGACTAACTTTAGTTTGTTTTGTGGTATAGTCGAAAAACAATTGTTTTGAAGTATTTGCAGAGAAAGTGGTTATTAAATAGCATTCCAAAGTACCTGTTTACAAACATATTTACACACAGGGGGTAGGAAACATTGAAAAATAATAGGAATATTTATGTGAGCATATATTGCTCTTCTGATGTGTGTATTTTATATGTATATTATGTGTGATCTAATATTTGTAATAAATAAAATGGACAAAAAGAGTACTTATTGTTGTATTTCGTGAAGAAATTATTTGTCACCCTGCATAGGTTTCCATTCATCTTTATGAGACCATACGATAATCTCATGAATGTCATTGATATATACTTATTACAACATCAAGGCCTACTTAGTTCATTTTTTGAAACTTTTTTGGTTTTTGGGTGCTGGCTTTACAGGCCTGTCCATTGTGGGAGGCAGCATAATGCTATTTAAATTGCCATGGCGCTGATTTTTATATAAAATGTTAGCAATAACGATCTGTTCCTCGGATCTCTGAGGCTAAAGCTAATTGATTGATAAATTCCCATAATGAATACACTTGATAATACTCAAGTTTTACTAGTCCCGAATCCGTATGCCAAATAGAGTACGATAAAATATCGTTGTCCGAGCATGTATTTATTTTGAGCTACCGGTTTGGACTCAATTCTAAGCGTGCTCTTAATATTAATGTCTCATATTCCAAAGATTAAATTAATTTCCTTATTCCCAAATTGCCCCCTTAATGAAAATATGATATTAGTGAAGTCTTTAAGTAAAAACACAATTTCTAGGCAATAATATTTTTGATGACTCATTCATAATAATATGCATTAGAAGAAACAGTTTGGAAATGACGGTTCTGGCAGGAAGCAAAGGGGCGTTCATTCGTCAATAAATAAATAAGTATTAAGTATACGAACAGATAAACTGCCTTGCCCTCATAATGTTGTTGTTTTCGCCACTGCTATCTCGATCGTGATCGTGACTGCTATTTTATTTTTGAAGACAAGCCAAGTCTGTCTCGTCCACGTCCGATGCAGACTGAACTCAAGTGCAAGTAAGTGGTGAGAATTCTAAGTGTAAAGTATTTACTATACACCATACGTATAAACGACAGAATCCCCGTCGCAGTAAAAGTTCGTATAAAACCCCGGGCTGTAAATATTTTATGGTAATTTTTGTACAGGACCATATTTAAGTCAAAATTGATCCGAATATTGAAAGTCAAACGCGTTTTGTAGTATTTCATAGACCCGGATCCGGGTAGCATTCATGTACACTAACTCTGTAGCTTCATGTTGAAAACATTCGAAATTGTTTCATGAATAATTCAAAAGAGACCACAACACAACAACTTATTTGCACTCCATTCCCTACTCTGTATTTTCATGCATTGTTAACTCCTCTAAAACTAAATCTACTTTCGTATTTCCCTTTTCTAGATTAAGAGAAAATCTACTCAAAAACGCTCTGTGGTAAATAAATGCCAATAGTCAAGTGTGCGGTGTAATCTTGCTCGCTCCCAAAACAAATATAAATATGAATTTTCTAAAGTGTTAAGGAGGGGTTGTCTACTTCGAAATTCCTGACTCGAAGAAAACGGTTTATTGTAGAGCATTGGGGATGGAGGATTTGGAGGACAGCAACTTTTAAAATTGCTCACCTTTTTCTAGAACACTTGAGGACGGATTCTTTCAGATTATTTGGAGTGGGGGTAGGTGTTTTATTTGCATCACAAATTTTACTCCTTTTTTTAGATTTCCAGTGTAAAATTGGGATAACTCACTGCTGCGCAACCGCAACGATATTTATTAGTCACAATCTGTGTATAAACTAACATGCACATGTATTTAAATTTGATCGCACAATATAATGTTATTTAGCTAACAGTACACCCCTCCCTTAATTCTTGAAAAACACAGAAATGACCATGTCCATTGTGATGTTCTTGAGGTATAATTTTATTGTTTAAACTGTACCATTATTTAGTGCTATTATAGAAAGTAGAAGCTATTTCTATCTGTCCTTACGAAAAAAGCTATTCATATATGAAAAATGAAATATTAAAAGTGTAGTATAAGTAATAAGCACTTATTTCTCATTTATTTAAATATACAAAGATCAGGGAAGATTACATCTGGACACACAATATATTATTATTTATCTTATTTACAGTTGTTAGTTTGAATACTTGTCCATGAAATCCAAATGAAATTTTTTGAACTTTTCCATGAGTTCGCTTACTTTGTGAGTCGGAGGAAGAATTGTAGTTCTGTAATTAAAAGCATGCAATTAATTAATATATTTTAATTCGTAGTCAGGTACATCTGAATTCACGCAGGAAATAATTAATTCCATTTTGTGGTATAGAATACTCATAAACATAAGTACCTAAAATGGTAGGTTCCTGGATACTGACCAATTCCTGAGCCTGGAACTACACAAATCCCCGTGGCTTCTAGCAATTCCAAGGCATACAAAACATCAGGCTCCATTTCTCTCTCTGTGGCTTCCTCAATCGCTCTCTTTGGTAAATACACCTGAAAACAAAGCAACAAATTAATAATTAATCTCAAATCTTGGTCAAAGTCAGTCTAGAATTGAAAATTGAGATTATAAATTACATTATCCTTAATTATTACAACTCTCTGAGTTCCAGCAGTGCTATTTGCTATGCATTCTATTACATAATATATGTATTAATTACTGTCCTGTCCATATTGAGATTTGCAAAGGCCGCAAGAGTCAAATGGACTCCACTGATCCTAACAACCTGTAAAGTTCGATACTATGCAGAAATATTTAGTGCGAAATATATAAGCGAAAAAATGAAATATTTCAAGTAGTATTTCGCATCTCATTATATTGTAAAAAAAGTGAAACTAGTTAAAATGAAGAGGGATATTTGCATTTTTTCATTTATTTCAATGAAATTTATTGAGATTAATTAATTAGGAAAATACAAGCCCTACGCGTGTATTGTATACATGTGAAATGACTTTGAATTAATTTCACTTCCATTCCAGTTTTTCCGTTTTCAAGAGACATCTTTGTAAAATGAAATAAATCCTTGTGTGAAGGAAGCAATGAGAATATTGGGAGAATCGTTTTAAAACTCACAGTACCCCTAACACTATTGTGAAGAACTATTGACCCGTGTTAAGGTTAATATCCTATAAAATAGCTTATCTCCAAATAAGTATCATGTTATAAGACGTACGTCAGAGAACTAACTTTAGGGAACACGATTAAGAAACTAAACGGAATTGTTGGTAATCTATTTACTAGTAAAATTACCAACTTCCTCCCATTTAATTTTATTCTCTTTTCTAAAAACATCCGGTGGCCTAAGGAATTACGTACGCATCTTTCCGCTGTTTACGCTGCAAAAACGTAGTAAAGAAAATGAAGGATTCTATTAATAGAACCTTTCTCCGTCCCAATGTACTGCTTGTTTGGTTACAGCAGATATTTAAGAATATCCAAATATATTTAATATTCAAAAATATATTATGAATTATGAGTTATGAATTGGCAATAACTTACCCTTGGAAAGCTGTACATAGCCCCTTGAATGGGTGTGCACGTTATTCCAGGCAGGGAGTTGAATCCTTCGCTAAATATTTCAGCTCTTTCACTCAGACTTTTCAAAAATGATTCCTTTTCTTCTTGGAATAGGTTAAAAGAGGGATCCCCGGCCTTCGGAGGGCTCACCACACAGTCAACTGCAACCTGCACGAACACAAATTATAAAACAATTACTTTCTTTCTCTTCAGATCAATTTATTTAATTTTTAAAGAAAAAATCCTTGAAATAAAAATTAGCACATGTCTGAATATAATAATTAGATACCTTATTTACACACATTTACATACACACCTTCTAACCTAGTTTATTACTCCATATTTCAAATTCATTACTCTTACTTGCAATATTATATTGGAAGACTACCAATATTTACCCTTTTACTCCACTACTATAGGCATACATATTTACATATTTATCATTTAGTGCTAAGCTCTCTGCCCAATTTCCATTTTCATTATTTTATAAATTCCAGGTAAGTATAAATTAAATGAAGAGGATCTGCCGATAATTTGATACACCATATTCCTCATCCATATACATATACACAAAAAGCATTTAATTAATTCTGGAGATTTGACTTTCATTTAAATATTCCTGGAAGAGTGGAGCACTTCAAAAGTCAGTTTCATATTATTAATTACCTACTGGATACAAAAACAAAAACAGTTCACATACATTGTCGAAATACATTTTCCGCTCGCTTGCATAATATTATAACATTGTTTATTAAAGAAATTGTTTTTGTAATTAAACAGAATGTTAACTCCAATTAATTATCCTAAGCACTAAACTAAAGTACCTACATACAGGGACATTCACAAGTTGCGCTTTCTTCTTTTCCGTATCTAGTAAATAGACATTTTTAACTAGCGTTTATTTCCAATTACATATTTTTGTAAAAAAAATCTTTAAAATGAACAAAGATTTGCTAATGGTAAAAGATTGTACAGTCTGTGTGTAAAACTTCTATGCACTCTAAGTTTAGGCTCCCACTGTATATATCGATATAGTCCTATAGTGCTCCACATCCTACATTTACCATCCACATAAATGCGGCCGTTTGCTATTTTGCACGGATTTTGGCGAATGTGCTTTCTTCCGCATCTCAAAATCATTATTATGGATTATAGACATAATTAAACTGGAATTAGAGATAGCAAAGAGTTTAATGCACGAGTACAGACAGGTAATAATAAATGAAAAGTGGGTGGGAGCACGTGGCTAATAAATTAAGCGTCAAACTTGAGGCTGCATAAATAAGCTATTTCCATTAGCAATACTATTTACACAAAGACAAAGCTACCCGGTTTTCCTATAAACGTCTCGTCTCTTATACAAGACCCGATTTATATAAATAATTTAATGAGCTTAAAACCTAAAAAGGCTTATAGCTTATTTAAGAATTCTGATTGTAAGTGGCGTTGAGACGTGTGAGCTAGCGGTCCCTGCTTTCCTTGATGATTTTCTAATGAATTTGTTACAATTTTGTCAAGATTTTACAAGAAG
>JAQFYC010000396.1:0-58601 GCA_034694165.1 Tomocerus mixtus
GGTTCCCTTTCTTCACTAATTGTCCAATGCAGAAATTACGATCCAGAACTACGTAGCAAAATTGCGATATCGCAATTTTGCTACCGAGTTGAGAATCTGGTACCTGGTACCAATGACAAGCTGTGAGAAAATTAAAAATATATTTGTACATACGTACATATATATACAAAATTACAGAAGAAACCCGAAAAACGATCAATAATAAATATATACCTATACTTAATGATACAAAATACATGAAAATATTACATCTTTCGGTAACAGATCTGAAGGCTGTGCATCATTAGGATAAAGGTTCACGAAGATATTCCTGTATAGAGGATCACTACCTAGATCCTCGGCGGTAAGATCATGGCACTTGGCTTTGGAACGGTGACTTCCAAGTGCGTCCTGTTTAGGGATTCTGCCTATCCTGAAAGTTCCATCTTGAAGAACATACGCGACGAGATCGTCTTCTCCCAATCTTTTCTCGGATTTTTTCGCCTTTTCTAATGCTACTTCTTCGTATGGATTTTCCTCGTGTGCCAATCGAGCTCCCCTTCTCTCAGCCATTATTTTATCAGATATGGCCAACTTTTCCGGTCTCTTCACAATAATGAAGATTTAAGTTTCTCGAAAATGTTTGTTTAGTTGTCGTGTGAGCAACTGTACAAGTGAAAGTGAATGCATGCAAAATTGTAAACATGTTAATAAAGTAGCATTATTTGACAAAAAGTGTCTTTTACGTGAAGTAGCATTTGTAATCTATTTATTAGAGTACTTCTTAAAATCCATACATAAGACCTTATTGTTTATTACTAACATTATTATTGGCAAAATTGTGTAAATTGTGTTGTATAGTAATGTAAATGAATGAAATGAATTTACGACGCAATATGAGTAATTAATATTAATAGAAACACATAACATACTTATACTTAATATTATAATTAACATAATTGTTAACGCATTAATATGGGACCTTTGTTAGCTATTGTATAGTAAATAGTTTCTAGAATTACGTAATACTATTACTTTCTAGCTATATTCCTAACAGATGTATCAAAAGTTATTACATACCAAGTACAGTAAACTAATTGTAGATTCCTTAGCTTACGAATGATAAGCTTTACTGTGTTAACTCTGATTAGAACTTTGATTCAAATGAATCTTGTACAAATATTTACATAAACTTACATATATACAGAATATTCCTATACAACTAGTGTGAGTTTTTGTATTAACATGCAATTAGCTAGTCATTAATGAGGAATTACTAAATAGAAGATAATTGTTAAGTGACAGAAAGTAGTATTTGAACTAATTTAACAGGAATCCATTCAGCTAAACGAACACTTTGAAGATCGATGGCCATTTCAAAATCATACAAATGTCTCACACTTTTATAGCTAAATCTGTACGTAGATAAATGCACAACACAACATATAGTATTTCAGTTTACGTAAATATTTTTGAGACAAATTAGTTGATTGTGCATTTTGTATATATTTTGGTTTGAGTCGGGTATTTAATTTGAAACACTTTCAGAATTACTGCTGATTGGGGTCTCGTCACTGAGGCTGTTGCTGGATTTCTTGATTTTGATTAAATTGATTGACCCTGGATTGTAATCAAATTGCGTTTCAATAATTCCATTATTGTCAATTGTAGTTTTCACTTCCGTTTGCGTGGTTGGTTCTTTAACTTTGACCTTTCCTCCAACCTTATCTAAATTAACAGTGATTTTCTCACTATTTCCATTTAAATTGTGCTGACTATTTTGACGACTGGCTTTTATAGCTGCACTCATCAATTTCCCAATTGGAAGCATCAATTCCAACTCTGTGCTTGTTGTCGACTTGACATTTTGAGTAACGGTTGTACTGGATATATATGGATTTGGTGAGTACACATTACCAGTAGCAGTAGTGCCAGCCCCATTATTTTTGTTGGACAAAACCTCGGAAGACTTTTCTTCCCGTCTTAAGAGTTCGTATGCGGATTTTGGTCTGATTCGTGAAGACGGAGCAGTTTGACTAGTTTGACTCGGATGTCTCCTTCGATAAACGTCATTTACATTTCTGTTGCTATTCAGGGTTGTTGTACTTTTTCTCAATTGGGTTTGCGCCCCTGTGGCTGCTGTTGTCATCATTGGGAAGTTTCCCATTGAATTCCTTCCAATTGAAGCATAGGTACCACTAGCAATGGTTGATGAACTGGGGCTGTATTTTCTTTCTGAGGTATTTTCATGTCCACTTGACAAAGGACCCTGACTTCCGTAACCCAAGCTGGATGTTCCCTGACTAAGAGTTGAGCAACGGGACGATTCTCTCCCCGCAAAGCTTCTTCGATTATTTGTGGCTGTAACTTGAGAAGGATTTTGTGTTTGGTGATTTGTTAATGATTCGTAAAACGGCCCCCCACCATCCAAAATCGATTTGCGACTCCTGGAGCTTCTCCCCCTTGATGCTGGCAAAGAACTCCATTTATCTTTTGACGAGCGGGATTTCCAAGGACTGGATCTTGACGTGTAATCACTATCGGAGGACGGAAAAACAAAACGTCCGCATTCACTCTCGTCCGATGTTGGGGTTCTTGTCGTGTTTGGTGGTGTGCCATTTGAAGGATATCTGTTTACGTTCGTTTGCGTAGCTGTGGTCACTCCGTTTTGACTTTGATTTCTTTTGGGATACGATTTCGGCGAGCGGGTGAATAATTCTAGTGGTAGAGATGATTTTTCTTTCGGGGGCTTCGATTTGGAGCGGCGAAAGGAGAAAAGTTTACTGAAGAATGAGCCACCTATTGAAATTAAAAATTTACATGTAATGCTCACTGAATAATAATAATAGGGTTGGTTACTCCATTTCAATATACCTTTCTTTTCCTTGGGCTTTTCTGGAGGAGTAGTGTTTGTTTCCGCAGCTTTTGTAGTTTTCATACTTGATGACATTGATTGCTGATTCATAGATAAGCTCCTCTGTCTAAAGTAATCTTTGTCGGATTCTGTCAAAGATTTTGACTTCGATAATCTAAACGACATACTTCGTGCGCCCATTGATCCAGTATGCTAATATTGAATAAAAAACACAAGAAAAAAATTAGGAAACTTTTCATATCCAGAACACATAAAACAAAATAATCTTGCAATATAAAATGATACTAAATGATTATTGTAGGTGTAAGTTGCAGTGTTACTTCAAGATCTCTCGTTCTAAAAATCTTTAAAGAATTATGACGTTTCAACGGTGTCCGAGGATGATATTGATCCGGGCATCCAATAATTAGTTCAGTAGAACCACCAGATTCCCACGAATGCTGCGACAAGCTAAGTTTGTCTAAAGATATCACAAATTATTTAAAAGCAGTTTCAAATTCATTTTCATAACGCTTCCCATATGAAATATCACAAAAATAGAAATAACTTGGGTATGCGAATAAGATGCCATCATTGTACATAATTTTGATTCAGACAAACCAGATTCATTATAATAAGAGCTCATCAATGCATCTAAAGTTAGTGTAGTCGTAGATAACGTAGAATAAGGTGCATTCCCTGACGAATTCATATAGCGGAAAGTATCAGGTGTAACAACGAAATATCCTCTTGAAGTTTGATACACTTTTCTGTCTCTTATCAACTTCTCCAGAGTTTGATACACAAGTTCTCTTCCAGGTTGACCCATAGCCGGAAATGCTGCAGCGAGCGCTCCTAAAATTGACTCCACAAAAGCTTCTTGACCTGAAAGAATACAAAATACAAATACAAAAACGACCACAAAAGGAAATAAGGTAATAATAATAATATGCACGTAAGATTGTAACTTTTCCTTCTGATCTAATTAAGGTATC
The DNA here is from genome assembly GCA_034694165.1 of Tomocerus mixtus. Lineage (NCBI taxonomy): Eukaryota > Metazoa > Arthropoda > Collembola > Entomobryomorpha > Tomoceridae > Tomocerus > Tomocerus mixtus. The sequence continues at coordinate 3,829 of JAQFYC010000396.1, forward strand.
TCTGTACAATCTAATGCTTTGTCTTCATAAAATATCCCTATCCTGTCAATAATGAGACAACATGTTATGTTCTCCTTTCTTTCGCGTTACTTAACTCGAGGCAGAATTCTTAAAACCAAAAAATTCATTCTTGCTATAATTTTATTATAAATTCTCCTATAGTACTGTATTCCTCTGTGTCATGTAGAGTATGAAATGTAATTGAGCTTAATATTGAGAGCATACTGTATCATACAGTATACTTCTCTATTTTAAAGCACGAACTATATATTTTCATCCCTATAAGGATACTAGCTAAGGCCTACAAATTCAAGTTAAGTATAATTGTATTGTCTTGCGGTTGACAAATTATTGACCACAAATGCTTTGATTAGTTCACAAAACCAAACCGTTGTGTCTTGTTCTTGTTTGCCATCAGTGTACATACATATAGCAGAAAAGACTATTATATGTTTTTGCTAATGTCGGATACTTTTGGTTCACTTGGTCCTTGCTTGTCTCAACTCAGTTTTTTGAAAGCTATAGTTGATAGTTTGGTGTTTGGTCAGACATGCTTTATATTATGATATCTTGGGAGAAGGCCTTGATGTTAATGCGAATTTATTGCTAAATTTACAATACTGTAGCTCTATGTAATGCAAATACATAATAGTATAGTAGAAGTATCTGACTTGACTTTTATTTGAGTTTAATTCAAAGCCTGAATGTAGAGATTGTTAGCACACTGCTTGTCCTAGTGGGATGACCTGGCCTGTCTCTTTTGCTATTCTAAGTCAATACGTGGAAATGTTGTACTTGTCTTCTACTATTGTATAATGATTCTTTTTCTCGCTAATGAATGTAATACTACCTATAACGTATACATATAACCTAGTATTACTAACTAATGGCAGTTTCCAATCCAATCCAATCCAATCCACCTATCAATATTTACGTTACTCAATTCTTACGATAATATTACTTACAGATGAACAGGTCTCTTTAAATACGTGAGTTGTTTTTTCTTCACTTTCGACCAAACTTGGAAAAATTGCGGTGCATTTACCGCAAAAATATGTGTTCCTCAACAAATAATCTTGTAACATAAATGTACCTAGTAGTGCTTTATGAACATCAATTCTCTAAGTAATGTACAATTACGTTCTTCTATGTGCTCTACCCTTCATATTAATATTTGTATAGATTCTGTAACATGAATTGAATTTGCCATTACATATTATACTTTTATTATCATCATATAATATATTATGTTACGTTACCTGTAGAAGTTAATTCCAAAATGGCCCAGCACAGCGAATCTGATAATGGAGCGAATTGGCCTTGTTGAATAGGCTCGGCTACCAATTCCTCGATTTCCCCTGTAAACAGCAAACAATAATGTAATAATAATCATATTAAATAAGTATCTTTGTGTATTGTGGTATGTTATGTACTGTAAGTAAGCATAAGGCTAGTTTTCTTTGCTCTGGTTTTCTTTAACTTGGACTAATTGTGTGTCAGTTGAATTGACGTTGACAGTAGGCTATACGTTGGCATAATACTAACTACAACTACAAATCCGTAAAAAAGTACCGTTTAGTTTTACTCGCTGAGTTTATTAGGCTTCTTGTTCTTATCTACCTATACAACAACTATGTACTTATTTATTACGAGGAGGCTGACAATGCAGGATAAGATGGAGACGGTAAATATATAATAAAAGAACAAGTGTCAAATAAAAAAATTTCTAATGCTAATTCGAATTCAGAATCTGGTTTGGTTTTCTCGTTGGGTTTCTTTAACTCTTGGCTTTGTATGAGTGAGTGACTTTAACTGCGCGTCTAGCTGACGATAAATCTACTTATGTTAGTTCATGTTCTTATAATCTTATGCTACAGTTTGCTTATTTGCTAATAGTATTACTTACTATTATTGCTCCTTGTCAAATCTACAATAACGGTTTCCTCTCTTCTGTCTGTAATTCTGTAATGTCAGTAGCTAACGCAAAATCAGTCAGCGAATTTCTTTATCATTATTTCAGTCCTCAAAGCTAATTTAAAAGATTTTTTAAAGACATGACAGCTGACTTAACTTAACTAATGTAACCACACTGGCACTCTTCCCCGCAGAAGAATATTATGGTCAATATCGCAGGTATTCTCAACAGATAAAAAACCCAAGCGTTACAGGAGACAACATTTAATGGGGCTCACTTATCTAATTTCTAATTAGTAGAAGTAGAAGCTATAATATATGTACTCATCTTCAAATAAGTTTTACAGTTGAGAGAAATTGCTACATATAATTAGCAGATAAAGAGGATACTGTTACAAATAATACATTTAATTCGCTAATCTCTTTTATTTAGTTCCCCTGCACTTCACGGATTCTTTTAATGCAAGTAAATATGTTTACCTACTTAAATATTATTTTTTCCTTTTTGCATCACGATTGATCTACAAATTACAAGAAAATAACTACAATATTAAGACGTATTACAGGTTCTTCACTGTAAATCAAACGTAATCATGTTATTCATGTATTATTGCAAAGGCTCAGCTTTGGCTTTATCTCTAAGTAATGTAACTAAAATAAATACCAAACAATTGAACTATCAATCCTATGCGATTAGAATTCAGAATAACTATTTGATCTGATCCGACGCAGCACAAATACAACAACAAAGACAGAAGCACGAATTTGCTAAACGATGTCAGTTTTTATAAATGAGAGATAAAATCAATCCTTTTGTTCTTCCTATTGCAAATGCAAACCTAATTCCTTCGAGAATAAAAATACACTAACCTACTACAAACAAGACAGGAGAGACAGATATATTTAGTGAGCTTATTTATTGCACAGCAAGTACATAGCTAGTTAGTAGCCTTAGTCCTAAACTCTATCTATACAAAGCTAGAGTCACGCCTTTATACTTTATCCATAGTGCACGAAAGATAGTAATCAGTATTTAAGCTGATTGGAGTCAACGATGAGTATTGATCTGCTCAGCTCGTTATTGTATTCACGCTCACTTGTCATCTTCAATCAACTCTGTCTTTGTTCTTCACATATTTAGCACAAGACCAGCTATATTTAAGTAGTAGATAATACAATACTTAGGACAATTGATTTTATATCATATCACATCTTTTAATAGAATATTGAATATACATACAAAGGAGTTGGCTAATACTTTCGTAAGATAAAAAGCAGGATCGTACGTAACAAATGTGATTATTACTCATTTACTATTACAAGCTAAATATTTAGGTTAAGAGATTCTAGATGTAAGCCATTTCAACTAGCAATCAACCATTCAAGTGCCTAAACATAAAACTATTTACTAAAGATCCCATCATCGTGCTTGTCAAAAACTAAGGAAAACAATTGTGTCGCATTTCAAACTTATTAGTAGAGGCCTTAAGCGTCTTGGTCTTCTTGGCACATCAAAATCGAAGTGTGTAGTGAATTTGTGATGCTGCTGCATTTCATTTGAAATAAACTTTCTCAAAAAGTATCGAAATATCGAAAAAAAAATATTACCAACAAAATCCAGTAAAAATCCTGGAGGATTTCTAAGCATTTTCCTGGACCATGCAGTACTGATTACAGTTAAGTATTGAGGAATAGAATAGACAAGTATTGTTGATGGCACGATGTAACCCTTGTACTCCAAACTTCGGACAGCTTCACAGAGTGTTGCATTCCAGTAACATTTTAAGTTCGCTTCTCGGAATCCCTGAAATAGATAAATCATTTTTCATTAAGGAAATTGCGAGAATAAGGAAAACTTAAGTAGGTTAAAATAAACTAAACCCTATATCTCAATATGCCAGTAACATGTAATATTAGAGCCAGGAAACGAGAACAAAATATTATAAGTGAAAATAATTTAACCCTTTCATTGCAATTAGGTCGCGGTCGGTGCCCTTCTTAATTTTCGTACTAAACAACTGTTGTACTTATGTGTTGTAGTAAAAGATAGCCTCGTTTGCAATTTGCAAATGATTTACCTGAGCCCTACTGCTACATATGTACATAGTATTTAACCGTAATAAAACTGATGGGTTGGGTGTAGCACTTACTTTCGTTCATGTTTTCACCAAACATACATAATCTCACACTATGCATCAACATAAAGAAATTACAAATTCAGTTTTATCCTCCTTAGCTTAAGGATAAGATTTAAATCCAAGGCTTATGGAAAATGAAACCTCTGAAAATGAAAACAGGTAATTTTCTTGTAAATAAGTGCCAACCTCTCTTCTATAGTTTATAGAGTAACAAGGCAATTGACTAATTCTGAGAAAAATTTCCATGTAGCAAGAATAATCGTCATAATCATACTTCCTTAGAAAATTCGACAGTTTCATTTCATTGAAGTACTTAGTACAAGTATCTGTACATACAGGTTAGAGATGAACATGCAAATGAACGTGAAAAAAATTTGCAACATACCTTATACAAATACAACCCGTGTAGAGAATGATCTACTTCTGCTGTGGAGGAGCCGTCGAACATTGCGTGGGCAGTTTGTAGATATTGATTTTGATTGTGGAGAGAGTTACCTAAATGTAGTATTTAACAACAGAAAAGATCATTTATATTAGCACATAGTTAGTTGTATCATTTTATCTACAAAATCATCAGCGCCATAGAAATCTCAACAACAACTCTTGTCTTGTAAACGTATTCCACATGTCTATCAATCAACAATGCAAAATGTATAGTCGAGAGGGTGAGTAGTGACCACATTACATACTTAAATACATACATTACTAACATGAGAATCTTTATTTTATCCCACACAAAAAGAAATGGAAATGAAAAGCAATAATCTACAATAATGATAGTCATGATATACGAGGGAATCTATATTTTACTGGGATAACGACTCTCCTTCTGCGAAACTGCGATCAGATGTGATGATATTTGTAATCACAAATACAATCATATAATAAGGTAGTACGTGTAGGTAACTAGCTAACAGTTAATAAAAGTAAAATTGTGAATGCCAAATTCCAAGCTATGCCAATTTCAATACAAAATCAATATACCATTTACTTTCGTAAGAATGTACATATTTCTTTCATTTTTTACTTTTGCATGAAAGATCATGTTAGATTCTGTACAAAAGTTAGATTTGGCATTTCACAATGATAATAATTCAACAAAAATAAGTGGTATTCCCTGAGTTAATAGATTCAGTGGACATCATTGAATTATTGCTGGTAAAAACAATTAAATTCAATTGTGAAATTCTTAAATGCATAAAGAATATTGGCTTTTTCTCAGTGTGTCATTGAAATGGTAAAATGGCTATTATATTGCAATATAAAATTACAAATAGAGAGATGGCCATTACAGAAAAGAGGAATTGGATTGCTTTCGTTGTGAACAAGGAGGAAATCCAGTTATTTGCGTTTTATTTCTCTATCGCCTATTCAGAAGTCGGATATGCATTCCCCCACAAACTCTGTAGAAAACCTATTTATGTATTTAAGACCAAAATATGGTCTAAAAATTCACCCCACTCATTAAAAATAATGCAAAATATTATGTAAAACACTTTTTAGTCTTTGCAATTAAAATTTCAAAGTCTGTACATTTACTATCGCGAAAAAATTAATTAATCCATTTCGCAGTTTTCACTTACCTAAATTACTATTGTTCACAATATTTCAAAAGATTTTCACTTAATATTTGGATAGCTTAAAATTTTCAAACTTTTTTTGAATATTTTAAATACAATACTGTTAACTAATTGTAATTTGACATAAAAGAAATTAAATTGTAGTCTTGATGCGAAAAGATGTATAGCATTTTACCATGTAACATGTGCATACTACAATACGGACCTGCATTTTCATACATATCCGATTCCTGAATACTAATTCAGTCGGCTAATACAAGAAAGGAGTTGTACAGAGAAAGATACGATCATTATTATATCGTCAATAAATTTTAGTGTAATGTAACTCGAAAGAGCATAAGTTGTAAGAGCTATGATTACCATTGCTTAAATTACTATTGTAGGCGAACGGAAATTGATGCGAATGATGGGTTGCAGCTGACACGAATTTAATGGCCACGCAGTCTTGAAGAAGGACCAGGTATTTGCGAATGCTGTTGTTGTTGTTTATGTTGTTTGCATTTGCATTTACGTTTCCATTTGAATGACTTGAGTTGTAGCTAGGGTCGGCTGATTGTTGCAGTAGTGTTTGCGACTGGGACTGTGAGAATGAAAAATGACCTAGATCTTCCATGGCGAGAGGATTTAGTGCGTTTGCAGGAGCAGTAACAGTTATTCCTGAGGCTGTCCACCATTTCCATTGTTGACAGTGACACTGTGACTGTCTTCGTCCTCAAGACCTTCCTTTTGTCGTTCTCTTTGTTGGTGAACAAATAATGGTGGCATCTTATTCTCTGTTTCTCTTGTTTATTGCAAATTTATTATACAAATTCCCAAGACTGGGCGGAAAATCATATGAAAATTATCTATTCGATTCGATTGAATTCTTCTGATTCTCAATTCAATTCAGGTCAACACAAAAAATTGCATTGCATGACAAGGTTGGATTAGATTCCCAAACAAACTATAATATTTACTTCCACCGTCCACTCTTATTTGTACTTTTGTGTTTCTACACACAATACAGCAATCTACATTCTTCTTCCACTTGAATCCTCAATTGAATTTATTGATTTCCTCTTTACTTCTTGTTCAGGATCCTCAACTCAATAGGCAAAGCGAGTCTTCTCAAGTTTTCTTTAGTTGATTGCTCTCTGTACTCTGTAATTATAAAAAATAATCTGTAATTGATTGAGTTTCTCACATTTCCTCTCTGTCCTATCCTACACATCCATTGTTAATGTAATAGTACAACTAAATACTTATCGAAGAAAAATCATACCATCATACTCATATTATTTGTAGAAGTCACAGTCTTGCTTTTATAGATGTTACTTTACACGCATTATTATTTATAATGCTCTAGACTGCCTAGCATGGCCTGGGATTACGATTGATAATAAAGCAATAAGTAGGTGTATGCATATGTACCATGAATCATCAATGAGCGGATTTCTCTTTCTTTTTTACTTTCGGCTCTGGTTTTATTTGCTCTCTTGCTGTTATTTTACTATTACTATTGCTACCCTTAGCTTATTGTTAAAGGATAAACATTGTTGCAATGCGGACATCCATAGTACATAAATATTTCTCACTTTTATTATACACTTAACGACAAATGTATTACACTCTTACAAGAATTCTCTCACATAACTATACGAATGTACTAGAAGCAGTACTATGACTATTTGCATCCATACAATACACACAAGACAAAATATCGTTACATGCCTGTAACACATTCAATATTGTTCATGCAATTAGTAACTTGACTAGTTATAGAACTAGAAGTTGAAGACTGCGTTTGTATTTGTAAAAATTTATACTCATTTCAGTCCATTCTACTTCCCTAAATGAATCACAATAATTTTCCCACGCTTTTATCTTCAACAATTCTAACTGATTGAGTTATGATTTACTTTACGATGACGAGGACGGCAATTGTTTGTCTACTTATAAGGAATCTTTACTGACTACTATGATGGTCTGGTAGGATACTGATTTCTTCTGATGAAATCTAATCAGCAATCACGCACGTACGTTCGTATCATATCCATAAATCCATACCATAGTAGATTTCATTGAATAAGTAGTAACTGTTCGTGTCGATTCTAAAACCAGATTTACATTTCAATTCAAAATGCAATTCTATTAAGGATTCCAAATTAACATTTAAGTAACAGTAGCGCTACTGTAATGGTAATCGGTAAGGTAAGCCAATAACTAGAATGTCAGCCCATCCCAAAATAGCTCTGTAGTTGTGTCATCATTCCCTATTCATGAGCTAACCTTCAATTTAATACTTTAACATAATCAGTGCTTAGCATGTCGAATAAATAGCAAATCAAACTTGCATTTCCTTAATCCTTTGGAGTTCAACAGCCGTTTATTCGCTAAGAAGATGAGATGACGTTTGTTGTGTTTTGAAAAGAGGAGAGTACGATTAATTATCCATTGGCATGGTATGCCGTAGATTGTAGAAAGGTTTGGTATGCACTTAAGCCCTGTTTCACGTTTAAATTATGGATTTCTCCTTAAGGCAGCTTATCGTTTTCGGCAGATAAACTATTTACTTCAAACTTGAGCTCAGAGGATTTTCGTGTAAGAAAGGCACTTACTGATTGTGTTTTTCTCCGGCTTATAGCACCTAAACTACTAATGTTAGTGAAATTGAAGGTAAATAGCCATGCAAAACAATGAACAGTAGTGAATACTAGATAAAAGCAACATAGTAAGCTTGAGTAGCTGATCCTTGTTGTAAATTGATGTTTAAGCAAGAATAAACTTGCAATAATCACATCGCATCATCGTATGTGATTCCCATACAAAAGTTGCTGTACCTTACTGTAATGTTTATACACGTAGCTTAACTTATCTACATTCTACTAAGTACCTACATATTTATGATATAAGTAAATTAAAGCGAGATTTACACTTTACACTACATTGCAATTACATTGTCGTAAGTATAAACGATTTATTAAATTGCATTCTCCTTAACTATTCATCTCACCTCGCTTAATAGCTCGACTTGCATTTCAACAATAACTGGCCAGTGAGCAAAAGAGCAACAGTATCTAATTTACAAGTATAAGGGCATACGTAAAGCAAAAGCAACGTACGTAATCTGGAGTCATTCCAATCTGAATCTTAATTCAAATTCAAGCCAGAACCAGAATCAGAATCATATCACTGCACTAAATGTACCTACTACTTATAATAGTAGGAAGAGAAGAAAACCAGAACCAGACTTGGACTTGTTTTCGTCATCGTTAAATATGCAAAGTTCATTGGATTCAGAGATTTAACAAAGTAACTTACATGTCTACGAAATGTGATTCTTACCATTAGTGGAGTTTAATAAGCGAATTCAGCTACTATCGTGTATCGTATCTATAAAACTGAACACTACGTTGGTATGCACTTACATTTTACATTACATGTATTTATTTGCATTGCAACTAACCTTAACCTTTATTCTTTATTTCATTCCAACGCCAAGTTGAACAGTGATACAAAGGCTGATCTTCGGGCACTAGCTATTTTGCATACCGAAAAGAACAGTTTCCAATTCCAATGCATTGTAAAATGTAATGTGCTTACATACTCGTATGTACAATTATGGGTACACACTTGGTCATACATATATGTATGTAGGTCTGTTAAATATTTGCACACATGAAACTAGAAGATAAGAGGTAAGGTATACAATATAATAGCATAAGAATAATATTTGCAATAGCAAATTGATTGAAGACTTGGTTGGGGAGAATCATTTATACAGCCTGTAGCAAAACAGATGTGATTTTTCCTCTAGCTGTCCTGCCCTGTCTAGTAAACTCGTCTTAAGCTTCATCTTCCTCTTCATTCAAGAAAGTCAAGGGATTTTAACATTACGGAGAGTGTGTACCTACTTACTTATTTACAAGTCATGTATTTACTATACTCTACTATAATATTGGTAAATACTACCTGTACCGTCAAGTAAACATAAGTCTTACGATTAGCTCTTAACTTTCCATGCAAGTATGTATGCGCTATATCAAATTTATAGTACAGTACAGGCTTTAATACTTTATATTATAGTATATAGTACGTAATCGCTAAGCACCTACCTACCTAGTTGAATATCTATGCTCCACCATACCACAATACAGCAGACAGTAGAAGTATTACAAGGTTTAGACACGAAAGACAAGAACAATAACATCATATCAGCAAAAAGGAGAATCAAAGAGAAGAGAAACATCAAAGATTCGTTAGCGCTTTGGCTGAATGTCTTTCAGCAGACAGCAACAGCAAGATGAGAATTCATAACTCAAATGAAACGTTGAATGCTTTACAGCATCTATGGCGATGGGGAATAGAATTGAATACTTAGGAGGCATAATCACAATTTACAATCAAATCAGCAGACATAGACATAAGTCTCATCTCAGCTAAGGCAAAGCAGAGATTGGTAATCTCCTCCTTATATTTCTCTACAGGATCCCGCTAAACGTCCTAAAATTATGATATGTTATGATGTGATTTCCTTTCCTTTGGTTTTTGGTTAGACTTTAAGACATCGTTGGCAAGTGTGTGAATGAATAGCATAATTAAGTAAAATCAAGGGATCGTTGCACAAGAGAAGTAATGAATGAGAAACTTTATGTGTGTGGATTATGAATGTGTGTAGTAATCTAATATTTTGCACTATGTGTGTCTAAATTGTAAATCTATGTAGGTAATACACGTAGGTAATCATTAAAAGTTAAATGTTATAATAGGGAGTAAATCCAAGCCAAGCCAAGCCAAGCCAGTGTTTTAACGATTAGTAGGATAACCTAAGCTTAAGCTTTACTATTCATTAATTTTTCATTTGAGGTGTAGTATACCTATATAGTAGTTTGATAAATGCTAATGGTATAAGTAAGTAGTAGGCGAGCAATTTAATAATTTAGCGATTGCTATCTCATCTCACCTCTACATCAAATGAAACCGAGCTGCATGCATCGATAGCAAAGGCACACAAATGTATGTGGGAATTCCAAGTGTTAAAATAACATGCAATTCCATTTATTTTAAATTATGTATTAATTATGATTTGTGTGACCTTTTCGTGCATAATTGCTGTTTTTAGCTACGGTTGTGTAGAGTTTAATTGATTCAGCTTCGTCTGGCGTGTCAAACTATTACGTAGTTTGCTAAACTAAATGTAAAGCTACCTAGCTATGTACTATGTACTAAATAGAATTACCCACGTTAAGTTGTTCTGCTAATTAATTGAAATGTAAGGTACAGGAAAAATCCAACAGAACTCTCTCATAGAAAATTGCACTAAATTATGTGATAACGGACGAAGTAATATTTATGTAGTAGTTATGTACTTAATCATTAATTTTTTGGCTCTGTATTGTATAATAGTATCTATAGCGTAACTTCAGTAGTAGCATTGTGTTTATTTTATATTATTATAGTGTTCATTGAGAATATGTGTGGTAAATTGTAGCACTACGTCCCATGTCATGTAATTACAGTGCATTAGCTATGATTATGCTAATCCCACAAGGAATCCAACCACAATAAACATTATTAGCCCAGCCATAAGCAAATAGTATCGTAAAAATCATGACAAGAGAATTCAATTGATTGACGGTTTCACTTTTTCCTTAAAAAATGACGAGGAACAAGACCAAGACGACAGGACATGACAATATTGATGTAATATAAGTCTTCCTACGTCTTCCTACATTATTTTATTGCCTTCGTCCGTCCGTCGTATAGTATAGTACCTCTTCTTATTACATATTAATAGCATGAGATATGAAATGTTGATATGGCACAGAGCAATTGTCTTGTCTTGTACAATATTTACATAACTATATATTAACTCTACGCAGGAACGTTATGAAATGAATTGTCTAAATGCATTAAATGTGATAAAGAAATTAATTTCTTGGCTGCACTACAACAATCGAGATAATTATATACAATACACGTACACATAGTCTGAGCAGAGCCTAAGAATTGTGAGCCTACAATTAAAAAATGCAGTTTCTAGTGCAATAAGGTAAATGATAATAAAGGTAAAGCATTAGTTGACAATGTCAAGTCACGTTCTCTTATAGCAATTCTCAACTCAACTTAATTCTACTCAACTTACTTAGCTTTACAATACTTATAGTGGTTTTCCCCAGCTACAATACAGTATGCACAATATTACCTTCCTTTGCATTAGTATGTATCTGATGTAAGTGAAGTGAGTTGAGAGTATTCCATAAGGAGCAGAAATCTATAAACGTGTTTTCAGAGAGAGAAGACAGGTTGCATTGTTTTCTACATGAATAACAAAGTGGTCTATTATAGCTTTGCTTATCTTCGATACAACTGTGTAATCTAAGAGCAAATGCGCTCTAAACAAAAGGAAAATATTTACACAACACAACACAACCTGCCTGACTCTGACTTCACTTGAGTGACCCCAGCACTTTGTTAAGGTGAAGTTAAGTATAGTCAATTGAACTACTACTATATATTACTACAGCAAAGAAGCAAAAGTCAAGCTAGAGCCATAGCCATAACACACAAAACAGCCAGCATAACTGTTTGCAAACTGTTTTGCATTGCAATTTGAAATTGAATTGGATGTAATAACTTATCAGTACTATTACCATAGTTTGCAATTTACATGTCGCATATGTATTCAAAGAATTAAATAAATGGGAAAATAAAAAGAAAAGAAAGGATAAGTGAAGCCTTTAGCCGGTAAGGTGAGGTCAGGGTAGATCAAATCTGTTTTGTTCTTTTGCCATGGAATTTTGACTTTGCGCTACACTTCCCGTTTAAATACACGTTACTTACGATTCAGATGTCAACTTAAGTTTAACTTCAACTGACAACGTACATTCATACATTAGAATGACTATTGAATGCGGAATTTCATATAATATACATATAATTGGTAATACAAATACAACTGTCTTGACTTAAGAACAATAATCTACATTTCTCCATAATGATACGTATATTACATATAGCTTATTACTATTACTTACTGACTGAAGCTAAAGCTAAGCTTTGTTCTGTTTTTTTGTGAAACGAAAAGTTTCCTTTAAGATATTGTTCTCTGATAAATAAGTAAAACGTTAGCTGTTACATTGATTACACTCTCTATTGTTTTTGTTTGTTTAATGCGGAAAGATGAATGGGCAGAGGTGAATTTAAATTTAAAGGGTAAAGGCCAAGTGAAATCATCATAATTCACTAAAACTTTGTACAGTTTATCTCTTTGATGTGATTTTTGATTGATTCTGATTGATCACAAATAATAATATTTGTGACATAATGTTTATTTATTGCACATCTTTACTCACAACGTATAGGGGCTTTGTAAACTGTTCTGTTCTGTACCGTGTAAGGCTCTCTTTATGATTTACTGTTAATGTGTCGCCTGAAAATATTATCTCATTAAATGTCTTTCTAATCTAAACCCAATTAGGAAATTAACTGCTCTTTTCAGGTTTGTAAATGCTGTAGCAATATTCGAAGCAATAATATTCAAAGACTTGTTATTCCTAAATGGTTCTATGAAAAAGAATCGGGACAATTCTTAGTTACTTAGGTTTACATGGAAAGCAAAATTGTCTACAAAATCTATAAACCTTACATAATTATTTATTAAAATAAAAATTCCATTTTTTACACTCAGTATTTTGAACCTTCAAAAGTCAATAATTAAATAAAAGAATTCGGAGACATGTTATAATGAAAGCACCAATTTAATTGGAATGACTTATTTAAGTAATAAGCCAAGGTACTCAGTTAGTGTTAATGTGTAAGTAGCTTACCGAAACCAAAACCACATTAAATAGTTCCCAGTCTTCCCATGAAATACATAATTGGTCCTTTTCCCTTAATTAAACTGACTCAGTTGTCACACACAAGTAATTAATTACAGTATAGCTTGTGCAAAATGTCTTAAATACAAACTGAACCAATTACTGTAGTGCTATTTTTCTGCTATAAAAATCTAGCACGCATAAACTCCTAAACTCCTAAATAGTAAATTCACGTCCGTAAAAATGAGAGTAATAATGAGACGATGCTAATAAAATGGACCGAAAGTAGAATTGGAAGGGTTATTAAAACCTACTATAATACATAACAATAAATATTTTGTCCTCTTTCTTCCAAACTCGATGACCCTTCTTGTTCTCATACTAAAAGTATATATGCTACAAACTCTAAGCATTCGTGCCCAATAAGTTAATAAAGGCAAACGCATTCTCATGGACTTGTGTGTCTAATTTATACTTGTGAAAAAAGCGAATGAACAATCTCTTCCCACGATCAAGATCAAATCAACTGTATAGTGTGCTTGTTGTGACTTAGAGTAGTTAAACCATAATATTATACATCTTAAACCAGCTGCTGGATTTTGCATATATCTGTATACTGATACTTACCATAGATCATTATTATTATTATAATAGTATTATGTTACAGCTATCTGCGCATCTCCATGTAAATATTTAAAAACTCGCCACGTAACGAAATAATAAGAATCTTTAGGGAAATACACACATCTCGTGTTTCTGTGTAAATAACGTAATAATAAAGAGCAGTAAACATCACTTAAAAGTTAAAATACCGAAAAATACAGGCATGTCTCATGCAATAAATACTCTAAAACTACAATCCAAAAAGCCCGACAACAATATAACTTTGCACTTGTTCGTTGTTCCTATAGGGGAACTTCTATCACGGAATAGCGGTTAGACTCAACTAGGAGCTAATAAAAGAAGCAAAGCAAATGGTTATTGCCATAAAACAGCCAAAGTAGGCAGTGGCAGTAGGTAGGATAAAATAAAACATCAAACAAATGACATAAACAGAGTACGGTACATACCTTTAAGTCATTACATTAGATACTTACTTCTATTGTAGATAGTTAGTTCATAAACTGAGCCAAAGAAACTGTTTCGTGAATTTGGATTGAATTGAGTGTGCTGTACTAAAAACTGAATGTCATATAATGTTTAATGTACTCCTTCTGCTCACTAAAGCTACCTTAAATGTAATTTATCTTTATAGGCTATCCCCTAGTTTATGTAAAAGGAATACGTAGCTTTAGCTTGGTAGCTCATTTAGTTTTTTCGTTTTCGCTTCTTGTCATTTACTCCTTTAGCTCTGGCTTTAAACTTTTCCGTGTTATTACTTTGGTAATAGAGATAAGTGTATCTAATCTTCTCTATTATAAATATAAGCACAAAACAATTGTATCTTAAAGTCTGTACTTCGGGAGAGTCTAATATATGAACTAATGTCGTTAATTTATATTTTGGCTAGACTAGTATGCTGCTTTAGCTGCTATAACTGCTTAACTATATAAAATTTCATAAGCATTTATAGCAGATTCAATGTACAAGAAACCATTAGGATAACAAACCAATAGTGTACGTGTACACCAAATATAATCTTAGGGATAACAAGCTTTCTTAATAGTTTTAAGCCGGTAGAAACACTTAAAGCACGTTTTTCCCATAGACTCATGACATGAAGTTCCTAGTCTTAAATACATTTGTCGCATTCGCTATATGGAATATATAGATAGCTTCCTTTTTTGATAAGAAACGTAGTTACAATAAAAATAGCGTAGAATTTTGATAGAAAGAATCTCTTTTCCGCTATACTATGTATAAATATACTTATTACATGGTAGTTAGTGGGAGTATCATAGAAAAGGATAAACTATAAAGCAAGCTCGTTATTTTATTATTTTGCTTTGCGCTAAATAGTCCACAGATGCTTGTAACTTGTAACCACATTTATGTTGTTCATTGATAGAAATGATAAGCCTAAACCTGTCATATAGTTGCATGTCTTGTCTTTAGACGAATTTTACCAAATAATTATGGTATAGTTAGGAAAGAATGGATAGGTAATAGCAATTTGAGAGGAAGGAGTTATTAAAAAGGATGTAGACTGCTACTAAATACAGATTTTGTGGAAACGATCGAAAATGTAAACAATTTTCTAAACGTGATGAATAATTGGAGAAAAGAAAATGGTCCGTCCGTGCATGCATAGACTCTGTCTGTACTAACTAGTAACGTTAGTTAGGTTAGTTAGCGTTTAAAGATGAATGAGTAGAGTATTTAGATTTTCTCCTTGTGATTACAGTGTAGTATCAAAATGTAATTGTGGATATTTAGACGCCCGAAACGAAAGTGTTTCTTTAGTTTAGCTGAAGCTCAGTTGCTATGTTCTAGTGTAAAACCTAAAGGTAATGGAATATAATACAATGCAGTGAAATGCATACAACCAAGCTCAACTTCAATTTATAATCTGACTACAATCCACTCCCATTCATTCACTCTACTTTATTTATGACCCAAAAATAGTACTAAATAGCTCGCAGTTTTGTTAATCTTCTTATCTCTGGGTGGTCACTAATCCTTATATTGTGAGAGTTGTCCCAATTCCTTCCCTATTTAATGGCTTTATTAATTTATACTCAAATTACAGTAAATAAAGGATGAATCATTATCAATTAAAAAGTGTAATGCATTTCTTATAAAGTTCCTACGGACTTCATTGTAGCATAAAAATATGTTAATGCCTATAAACTTCATCTTCATTGCAATTTGCGAAAATATTTTGCAATTAATTTAAATAGTATTATGCTGCAGAAATATTTGGTATCTTAAGTATATAAATCTTCACTAAGCCTACCTAGGATGTTAAGTCGGGAAATATTCCAAATGGGTATCATT
This sequence comes from Tomocerus mixtus, assembly GCA_034694165.1. Lineage (NCBI taxonomy): Eukaryota > Metazoa > Arthropoda > Collembola > Entomobryomorpha > Tomoceridae > Tomocerus > Tomocerus mixtus. Next base: position 20,197 of record JAQFYC010000396.1, read on the forward strand.
TATATAGTCTATTGTATTAAAGACTAGGAATACAGGTCTATATACTAATCTGACACAAAACTCTCCAGTAATATTATAGATTTTGCATATTTAAATTTTTTACTGCGCCTAATGTGCTGACTGAATTACTTTCCAATATTTCTGTACCTTAACATTCTGTTGAGGAACACTAATAAGGAGTCGAATTGCATATACTACTAGCTATAGACTGAAGAAAATCCATTTGCAATTTACCATCAATGTCAATGTTTCTACAGAGTAAACAAAAACTGTGGTGTGTCATTCCATCACATTAGCTCTTAGTTAGGAAACTCATAAATCATGAGTAAATATCTTTCATCGTGCATTTTAGGCTGACTGTGACTCGACTTGACCGTTCATTATCTGGTATGTATGCCATGCCATGTAAGTATTAATGCTAACACTAACATTACTTTAGCTAATCAGTTTCTACTTAACACTATCACATCGCCATGGATAGAACTTCGTACTTCGTACTACACAACGATGAAAATCCAATTATTTATTTGCCATTATTTATATACCTACATACTTTTGTATCAGCATCCGCCTCGGAGCTATGAACCAACAGACTTATATTGAAAAACAGATACCTAGATAAAGAGTCTTGTAAAGTAATGTTGGATATCTGAAAGTCTCAGGAGAATCTCCATTAATTTAAACTAGCACCTTAACTTTAACTTAACATCCATAATATTATGCTTGTCAACATATTTTATTGCTAGTGTTCTTCGAATTTGACTTGATTTGACGTGAAGTGTACAATACAGACACACATTGAAAATTGCAAAAGATTCTTTAGGTTAACTATGGTACTTTGCGATTAGAAGAAAGATCCTCGTTACTAGAATCTATTGCTGTTGTTGTTTTGTAGCCGACTCTGACTCTACTATGTCACTAGTAAATTAATGGAGGTTTGGACTGGATTGGAATGGATTTTTAATTGTCTGCTGTCTGTAAGTCTGTAGGATACCGTATCCTATCTTATTGAGGTTAGGTAACAATATAGAAAAACATTGCATGCCACATTCGAGGAATCGTGATATTTTTTTAGTTGAGAAATGCCGTTTAATTTGCATTTAATGAAATAATTACTGATATAACCACCTACAGCACATATATTATCATATTAATCAAACGAGGTGAGGAATTCCTAAGATTTATTGAAACTAAGCATCATTTTGCCATTTAGCCATTTGTCAAGCTTTCCGTATTGTATAAATAATAGAAATCGATCTCATCATGATTATAAATGTTACCAATGCAATACAAAGAGAGCTTCTTATCTGTCTTGTCTCGTAATGATTTATATTTACAATTTACATATGTACATAGAATACGTAAATACAACACAACTATGAAAGGGATATTATTTACTACTTATTTACTACATCTACTACTATAACGCATAGGGAAAAGAATTCTAGAAAATCTCACCTGTGCACCATAAAAGTAAGTATTTGTTCTTTGTTGAATTCAGCAGCTTAGAGATGACAATCAAATCTCACGATAAAAATGCACTCTCATACCCTGAAGGTGTTGCGCTTGTACGCGTAGTAGTTTTAAAAATGAATCCAATCAGTTCCACCACCACACACGGAAAAGTAAAGTCTTAGAAATTTCAAAAGTTTAATAAGCACTTATGTTTTCTATGAATTACGATTTGCGACAATGCAAAACGTAAATATTACTTCTGGTTGTCATTTACTGTCTTTACAAGGTAATACATGCAGTACAGTACACTGTTAGTGTCTCAAAAATAATTGAATATTCTGTTCAATGTTTCTAAATGTCACTACTGCACTACTGTACTTTGCACAAAAAATGTAAATGCATACTTTGTTCTACTTACTCCCAAATGGTAAATGTCTCAAATCGGTTCAGAGGTTAGTAATTATTTGCACAGATAACAATGCATTACATATTGCATGTACGTAATTCTGAGTATGTATGTAAGGTACTTATGACATTTACCATTACACAGATGACAAAAAACAATCCCAATTATAAATGTATCAACGTATCATACCATAAGTAATTAAACTGTTGGCTAAGCACATCTGACACCTTTTCCAATCCAAAGTGTAGAGTTACTTAATAAGAACAAGTCAAGTTATTAGATCCAAAGAGTATGAGAAGTGACTTTTACTTGAGATGTAATTAATGTTGCTGACAATGAGATTGAGATTCCAAATCAGTTTCATTTTCGTAACCAAAAACTGTCGGGGAACAATAATAATGTAATCAACGTAACATTGCACTATCACTTAATGTATGTGCATAAGTAATATGTAGTGTAGCTTGTAATGTACCTCAGGTGCTGATAATAGGTACCTCGAATGATGCTATGTAGAGATAAGGAAACTTATGAGATGTGCTGTGATCTGTGATGCGTTGTATGTATACAAAGTACAAATCTGTTTAATAAGATAACTATAATTCTCTTTAGATTGTTAAAAAGTTAAAAGACAAAATCTTTCTGTTTACAATGTGAATAGCTACGCATTCACATCAACTTAACTCAAGAAGATTTGGAACCAAGTATCGTAGTATTCGTAGTAGAATGCAAATGCACCAAACCACACCACATTTACAGTACAATACAATACACACTGTTATATTCTTGTTCTGTTATGTTGGATTGGATTTGGCTTGGTTCTTCACACAGAAAACAAGAGATCAGATCAGCAGAGACAGAGCAACACACAAAATAACAGAGAAGCAGACAACTCTAGACATAAACGTCTGTATCAGTTGGCAACTATCTGGCAAGTGAAGGTGGATGTGGATTTGGATGTTAATGCATGTTAAAGTTAATTCATGTTCTTAACTTTACGTTACATTACAGAACTCCACCACATTGGAGAGTATGGAAGATAACTTTACGTTTGCAAGTTAGATGCACAGTGTGTATGATATTGCCTTTGGATAGCAAAGGCGAACGTTCCCTTCTGTTCTTATGCAAAAGAAAGATAGGTTCTTTTATTTATCATTGTTATACTATACGTTTTAAGTAGTAAGTAGTAGCTCGCCTTACATTTGCATTTCTTAATGTTAGTTACATACAATTGCATCGTATTTACTAACGAAGAAATAAAATGAAGCTGCTATAGGGCAGGTAATATGAATGGTACTCTTGTGCTGATGAGAATGCACATGTACATACATATGTATAATGTAATATAACGTGTATTGGGTTTTTTCTGTCGAGTACTTACTTACTTTACTACGTAACGTAGCGTAAACTAAAGGATGTACATATATCTTCAAGTGCGGAGCATAAAACAATGTCTTGATGACGATGTTAGTAAAGACAAGGGAACTTTTTGCTCGGATCTATTTTTTATTTATGTACATATGCACATTTATGAAGAAATAGATACTAACTAACACTATTACATTACATTGGGTTGGATTGAAATACAATGCATGGCAATTCTAAGCATACATACAATTTTTGAAGCAAAACTTCAAGTTATCAGATTCTTTGATTTTACATTAGCTAACGCAATGTAAGGTAAATATCTTTACAATAAGCGAACCTGCTTTAATAGAATAATATTATATTTCCGCTGCGGGCACCAACTAATATTATTCATATTCATAACGCAACAGACTATATAAGTGACTAGGTAAGTGGAAGATTGAATCTGTATGAATTGGTTCGTTTGGTTTGGTTTTTGGTATTAGATTACTGTACTTTACTCACTTTACATTTTTACATCTCTCTCCGCCTTCCTCAAACTTGATACATAAGATATTCTCTTTCTTGCTGGTACTCCGTAATTATTATGAGATTAGGTAAAATAAAATTCTTTGGATCAAGTCAAAACAACTGGCTAGTTGATAGCACGTTTTCTACTCCTAATGCTGGCTATAATGAATGACAGCTGCAATGCAGTGTTCCATATTTTAAGGAAATTCGAGCTCGCTACATTATGCATATGTTACACAGAACAAAGTCAGTAAAATAACGTTATTCTGTAAAAGTATTTAAGTAAAACAAGTAATGCTTGGTTCTAAGCAATTCTATATGTATAGGTGACTTAATATATAACAGTAAAACATAAATATATGTAGGTAAGTAAATGTGATATCATAATTACGTACCTATACATTACAGACAGAGCCAATAAGTAATTCATACCTGTATACGAACAAAATGCAGAAAATAAAGATAAAAGTACCTCAAATAATTTTTAGTGGAATAAGTTACAATTCCTTATTGTTATTGCATTGTATTCGATATTCGATTGGGCTGAATCTACTTTGCAATTTTCCGTACGGTTGCCTCACAAACGTATACATAAATATTAGCACACACTAAAATGTTATCTATATGAGGTGCTTATTTTGTGCACATTACATGAAAATAAATGCTTGAAAGTCAAGATTTGGGGAAACGATAAAGTTTTGACTGTAATTTCAGCTAGTATTTATACGAAATAGCACCTGTCCTGTCTGTCTTGTCCTGATACCTATGTGTCTTTCTTGTCTTAACTGTGTGTGTTAGCACGTAAAAAATAAGTATTAAGACTCTGTGCCTCTTGTGATAGTAAGCACCTAAATTGGGCTGTTAATCTTTTGTTTATAATAATATCGTGACTGTACTTAATCCTTTAGAGTTTAGAACTCCACTATTAGTATTTATTAGGTAGTTGAGGAGAAGGTATCCATGTGATGCATGATGTATGTATAATTAGGTACGAATACCTTCTAAGATGCATGCCTAAGCCTAAGTATGAGTAGGTACTACTTTGGGGGTGGTAGTTTGGTACGTAGCGAAAAATTAGTCTTTAGTTACATAGAAACAAGATTTTTGGACAACTACCAAAACTGTTCCTCTCTATTGAGTGAGATTGCTTGATTTTTTTACATTCATAATTACACGCTGAGTTTTTCAACGCCTTCGTTCCATATATTCAGATTTGGTATTTCTGTCATATAAATAGTTTTACTGTAGGTATTTTGTTCTAATAAACATTCAAAGTTTCATATCGTAAAATATTTTCAGCAAGGCAGCTTCAAGAATTAAATATATGTTAATGCTTTGCCATATGTCTTAGAGATTGAGTTTCAAAACTATAAGTAAACGCTTGTCATAATAAAATCAGGATCATGAAACAAATTATTCACTACAATGTGTAATAGATTGCTGAAACGAACGTGTGTCATAAACAGATAAGTACATACATATTGTAGAAATGTCATTGAGATTGAAAGTTGGTAAAAATATGTAAATACACGCTTGTCATAATAATATTAGTTTGTGAGACAAATTGTAGATTACAATAAATAATATAGATTATATGTATGTATTGCAATAGAGCTATTCTATGACAATTGACGTACAATATAAATGCTTTGAACATTTGCTGAGGAGATTGGAGCTAATGGATGATAATATGGTTTTTAGTTATGACTGTGTCATGAAACATGATAATATGAATATGTTGTTAGAAAATAAAATATATGGTACAGATTTCAGATCGAATTTATGAGCAGAAATAATTATATGTAACGATTGACACGCAGTACATAGAAGGAGATGCAAGTTAATAAAAATCAGAGCAATATCTCAGTAAATAATGTGGAGAAGGTGATTTACATTTCAAACGCACCAAAACTCTCTGCAAGTTTTTACCTTCAGACTTTTTTGCTTGTTAAGTTGTGTTTACAGCTAAATGGTTATGAATTCTACTCTACTGACAGGGTCATACGAACTATGTACATTACATTGCATTGAATTTTGGGTTGGAACAACAGGAAATTATATGTATCAATGCTATAGTACTGTAGTTTTCAATGATGAATCGAAATCAATTCAATTTTAGGTGTGAGCATCTTAAAGCTGGTTAATTGTTATGGACAAGTCAAGTCAAAATTGATGTTGTCCTGAGTGAGTCTATCATCTTGTTCGTTAACTTTTTCACCTGTCGCAATTAAACTGTTTATTGACATTTACAAGAAGCAAGCAGATCGTTGTATGAAAAGCTGCTTAACATATGTAAATCACAGTTTTGATGAATTAGTGCAACATAATCATATGCAAACATAAACATATCACAAAACTAGGCTATGGCTATCGTTTTAAATACCTACATACTCACTTACACTTGTAATAATATAGTTACCGATCAAGTACAAAACAAGGTTCGTGTAAAATGCAAATACATTTACCTACTCTCTATTCTCTATCTTACCTTTTACGGTAATTTATTGTTGTATTTACAGAATCCTAAACTATATGTAAACTTTACACTTCCAAATTGCCATTTCTTCTTCCTCGTAAAAATGCACTCAAATAGAAACGGAACAGATTAGATAGATTTGTAAATACAGCTGTAAACTACAGATATATATATGTACAAGATATTATAACACTTTACTTTATGATTATTTCCTTTGCTTATAGGTTGGTCAAAAGGATACAAAATTTTATTACACACGGAGTACATTGGACATTTCATTTAATTGTGTGTCATATCTAAAACTAAACTGACTGACAGACATGTATTTATGATTCAGACAAATCCTGTTTTGTTCCTCGCATTAAATAAAAGCACTACATCGCTAGTAAATAAGTTTAGGATCGGAAGAAGTGGTACAATGTACTACTACTTACTTGCAAAATAAAACTGCAATACCTAAGCAAATCAAATCAGGTCTCTCAGCAGAAACATTTGAAACTAGAAGCTTGGGGTCACAGCCTGGAAGTGTGTTTAAGCATATGATAACTGTTGTTTTCATTCTTTAAACAGATAGCGAAAACTGACCATTACAAACATTAGGTTGATTTCGCAATGTCAAACAAATGTCTGTGCTTTGATTTTATTGTCTTTGCAAAAGTACCAAGTGAGGTATTAAACTTTTATGACTGTTTAGATAAGAATGTATCCATGTACAAATACAAGAGATACCGATTGCAGTACACTAACATACTTAAGACTACACAGTCTAATGTCTCTCTAAATTTCAATTTCAATTCGTTTAACTAATGGGCTTTCTACACCCATCGCATCGCCAGTCAGCTTACTTTACACTCGATAGACCCGTTCGATCACTGAAAATATTCGACAAATGTCTCGGCCTGCATATTTGACTATTGAATTTTTACGGTAGGATTGTAGGCGATTGTTTTCCTATGCGAGACAAGTTCTATGTTTGCCATCGCAGTCCATTAGACACTAATATATGGTCGATTATTGATTGATAACATCATGATACACGGAGATAAAGAAAAGCCTACAGAGTACTTAGCATTATATTACGATCAGTTTACCTCTCAAAGCGATATTCTTGATTATATGTAAATATTTTCATTTCCACATGATTCAAATCAGATCAAAGTCAGAGATCTCCTCCCATTGTATTTATAATGAGATGAAGGGAAGAATAGAAACATCTTGATTAAATCGAAACTTTTGCTCTACATTCAACGATTACATTTATATTACTGATTTAACTTTCAATGTCTATCTGTCTTACTTACTGTCTCTAATCTCTTACCTTACATTTTCATTTATATGCTATAGTATACAGAAATACAGATACAGCAAGTGAATAGTAATGTCTTCAAGCTTTGTAGTATCATTATTAACTATTCGGAACTATCAAAGGGGGTATAAAATTACTATAAAAATTATATTATACACTTATTAGCCATCTAATGGGGTCTATAAAATAGTAATGTAACGTATACCTTGGGTAATAGGAGAACAGTGCATTGAATATTCATTTTCTTTTGACTTTTGTATTATAACGAAAGTTTAGGGATGTATATAGCTTGCAGATCGTCAATCAAGCTAAGCCAAGCCAAGCCAATTGTGATTCAACTCTTTGTTTCCTAATTGTTTTTCATATCTTTTTTAAATAGTCTATAGAAGATAGAATTTGCAGTGTCACAAAGTCAGAGTCAGAACAGAGAGCCAAGAAAAGTCAGTTGAATCCAATAGGAATAGCAATAGGAATAAAAGGAAACAAGAGTGTAAATTCTTAGGTATTCCTTTTTAGACAGAGGATTAGCTTTGTGTCTTTTGTCATTTGTGGCTGGTGTTTTTAAAGAAATTTTTCAAGCTCCAGTTACGGTATTCTCACGCATGTTATTCTTTACTGAGTTGGCTTGGTTTGGTACGGTGGCACGTACGTTCTGATATTTTCTGCATACAGATACAGCACAGCTTAAGCTAAAGGGTGATGTTGATGTGATGCATTCTACAGTGACAGTTTCTTTGCTGATGAAAAACTAAACAAATGACACTGTGGCTCTGACTTGCTTTACTTTAAACTTTAAAGATAGAAATATGTGCATGTAATCCGCAGACTACGCGTTTCTTCTTCTGATCTCTGTTTCTACAATATCCGTATAACTAGTATTGGTACTGGAAATGTTTTATCTGTATGTACGTATTTAGTATTTAGTATTTACTACGAGTACACATTACCTTGTCTTGTCATCCTGTAGGCGTCACTCATTTTTTGCTTCTGTAATACTACAGTGACTCTATTTCTCTATCTGTGCCTGCCTATGTACCCATGAAGCATTTGTATTTGCATTTGGATGTACAAATATAGTTTACTATGCTATAGCAAAGTTGCTAAATAAGTAGCACTAACACTGAATTACGAGAATGCGGATGGTATGGCAAAAACAAAGTCTAGAGGCACGTATCTGTCATCTTCTCGAACTACTCTTAAACGTAAAAGAAAACGTTATCAATAGAGTTTTCTGTGTAAGTCGGGCGGACTCTTGGGACTTTGTATTCCTAAGTCAAGTGCGTTTAGTTCAAATTGCTGCATGACTTTGGCTTTAGCTTGGGCTTGGATCCTCGAAATGGAATCATGGTATGCATGCAGTCTAATAATACATGCTTTACTATTCTTGAACTAAAGTACCAAATATCCTTTTCCTTCTACGGAATTTGCATCTATATCGTTAGAAATTTGCAGTACGTTTATATGTACAACTTGCTGACATTATGTTTAAGTGAGAATTCTTGGGTGACAGAAATAGTTTCAATGAAAATATTTACTAATATTGGGACGTTAGGTGGCTATTTTAGAATTATACAGATAGTGTACTACAGAAATGTGTTCAGTTACAGTTGCATGCTTGTATGGCACATCTTATGTGTAGCCAATTTAAAAGTATTACAAATTGTAGTTGAGTTAATCAAGTTTTCAATGCATGACAAATTTTGTTGCATGTTTTCTGTAGCATGATAGATTTCACTAACTTTTAATTGCGTAACACAGCAGGAAAACATCTTCCTTCTTCCGGTACCTAAATTGTTGTAGCAATATAATGAACACATAAAAAATGCTGTCATGAAATCGCAAACATATTTTTCTGCAGTACAGTTTAAACAACATCATCCCATGAACCAACCTGCTTTTGTTAATCATTTAGGATTTTTTATTTTTGAATATAGAAAATGTGGAAGGTAACGATTTGATATTTGTGAGCATATAAAAATTTAAAGCAATCTTTCAAGAAACACAGAAATTGCGGCTGAATTGAGATGTAGATACTTAGATAGGCTACCAATTTAAAGTACGAGTCTTGGTTTGAGAATAAATCAAGTTGTTTTCGACACTTCTTTCTTTTATAATAACGAATCAGTAACTAGTTATAGAAACTTTGGCCTTTTACTTTCAGTTAAACAAACAAAATGCTTCAGTGGGAATAAACTACAAGAAGTTCTATGTAGAGTTTACATTAGAGTCTTTGTAATTGCTAAATACCAGTAGCCAATAACTCCTAAACGTGTAATTGGACTGTTAACTTGAAAAGTAAGTCCAGCCACTTCATTTAAACATCAGCACTTCAATTTTCCAATGCTTTTCTTTGTATTTTTATTGTCTGCACGCAAACGAAGAGGTAATCGTAGCAGGCAAGTCAGACAAGGCGTTCTACTCTGTATCCGTACATACATTTACTGTATATAATGTTACAGGCAGTACCTAGAGTAGAGTCGTTCACTCAAAAAACTAGTAATAACGAACACATACGTTTACTTATAATATAATAGTAGTAGTTAGATGTTAGATAGTACATACATAGACGCTTACATACGTTTAAAGATATTATACTGCAATTTCAAAGAATAATTTTAATCACCCATTATACAGATACGATGTTCTGCGTTTACTACAATTAAGCTTTTAAAGTTCATGTCGAATCTTCAACTTTCTTTCGATAGATAATAACAATAACTACCACTATGCTAATATTACGGAAAAACTTTTTCGATACAAGTTACAACTAGACACCTTGCTCACATTTACATTTAACACTTTTATTTAGCATATCAAGCAAGGGTAATTTTACATTTTCTATGAGTGTACGAGCAAAAATAAAGAGCAATCTTCTAATTAGTAGATTTGCATGCAAAATATCCCATAAATATGAAAGTCATCACCATTTTTGCAGTTATCTGACATTTTAAGTTGTTTTTCTTCACCAATTGGTTACATTATTTGCAGATTCGTCAACTTTGACACTTACACTGATTGGTAATGAAATTTTGTAAATGAAAAATGTCGATATAAACAGCAGGAAGTAAAAGAAGATTCATATTTCCACCTTTCCACCAACAGTTGACCATACATGGTCAGAAATGGGATCTCTTTATGTGATGATAGTCAATCTGTATTGACTTCAGGTATTTTCATTCATTTCTAATTTGTGTTTTTATCCAAAGGGTCAATTACCTAATCTGTTTACTCTCATATTTCTGTACTACTCTACACTATACACATAATACAAACCTTCTAATTAAATGTCGATTTAATTAGCTTTCTTGCAAAAAGTAGCAAATGGGACTTGAAATAGATAAATAACGTAGCAAAAATGCAAATACTCTTTTTATGTAGTATGTTTCTGGTTTCTTTCGCAAAAATATAAATTACTACAAATATATGAAAAACGGTGGGTTATGATGTTTGCCTTTGCGAAAAACCAAGCTTATAATTTTGTACATTCCTAGCCAGACTGTATTGAGAATTTTTATCTATTTTATTACTGCCATTTTTAAATAGTGAAACTAGTACCTACTGGTGCAGATATTTTCAATAAGTAAGTAGGTATACACAGTAGAAACAAATTTCGCATAGTAAATCAGAATCTGAAAGTAATCCATCATGCCATTTAGCCTAGTTTAATAAAATAATTGCCATGTAATTTCCTAGCTGAAATGCGATTTGCAATTCTAGCAATGCATACGTATAATACTAAGTAAATGAAAGATGAGAGTTCATAAAACTTAGGCATCAGCCAGCATCACATCTACATCACTATCACCATCCATACTATAGGGAAGGTAAGTGTTTTTGGAATAGTTCTTCTCATTCACACACTTTTCAAGTCATCAAGACAGGCAGACAGACATAAACGGTACACAAACAAAGCTACATAGTTTGCTTTGCTACAGCTTAGCTAAAAGCAAGCGCATAATAAGAACATCAGTGAACGTGAATGAAATAGCAAATACCAGTAGCAGTAGTTTAAACTGGAAAATTAGTTTAACCACTTAATTTACTTACTTTTGAGTCAAGTCAGCATTCAACATAACATGCAGACACTTATGTACATAGGCAGATTAGGTACCTAATGCACACGAAACTAAAGTCTATAGCATTAAGAGGAACATTTAGGATTAATAGAGTCTTCCGTTCCTGTTCGTTTCAATTCTGTCAGTATAAACAGTATACTTACAATAAACTTCCCTTTTTACATTTACTTTTTCTTATATAGAGACTCTTACGCATTTTAGGATGGCAGACACAACAAGATGCGTGTATAGACAATGTCTCCATTACTATTACTATTATTGCTCTTCTATTAGTAGATAGTGACTTCATTTTCAAAGACGAGACAAAGGAAAAGTATGCACGCAACAAATTGGCAACAGGTGAACGTGCTGTACTAATAGTAGACTGCATACCCAAATCAAGTCAAGTCAAGGCAAGAACCGGAGACACGCATATAATTCATTTATATACAGATATTTACGTATCTCTGAATGCGTATACACTTTATACATAGACAAATAGAGTAATATGTAAAGATCGTATGATACTAATATGATTTGAGTAAGGAATCTGATACACTTTGATATAATAAACTGCACAGACGTTCTGTCGTAATATATCATCGCTCTCAATGTGATTTCATGTATAGCTTTCCATCAATCAACTTCATGTTTGTAAACTGTCACCGTAGTTTTTTAGTGCAGCAGTGTCTGTAGTCTGCAGACCAGTTTCTTTTCATTTCATTTCACTATTTATCTAATCTACAGTGCAAATGGCGAATTTAAATAAGAAATCTCCGTGCATAATCCAACAACAACAGCAGACAGACAGACCCACAATTGCTAATGATAATGAATGATAATGATTCTGAAATGGCTATGTAAATTGCAATTATAACTACAATTGGTTGTGACTCCTACAAATAATGCATTTTCCCACGTTGCAAGCGGAAGGTTAAAAGAATCTATAAATCAGTTAATTGCATTAACGCCTTAATTAAGACACACAAATAGAGACGGCAAGAGTTTTGTCGCAATCAATCAATAAACACTCGAAGCTAATGAAGAAAAATGTGTAATTAAATATGTATCTTTCTTGGATTTCCAAAATAAAAAGCAAAATACAATGCAATTCGCAATTCAATGTTCAAGGTGGAAAGGAAACTGGATAGGGATACCTAAGTCATTAGTTTCTTAACTTTAACTCACTGTCAAAGACGCAGTTAAGGTAACTAAATTGCAAACTTTTCTCAACTGTTCTGTTGTGCTGATATGTTAATGAATCCAATTCATTTTTTCGTATACCCGAAGGACAAAAGAGCATTATCATATAACAACATTGAATTTAATTCTCTTTTCTTTTCTCTTTAGCATTTACTGTTAACCTGAATAGATCAGTTTGCTTTGCTATCGCTAAATCGCTTTCGGCAACCCTTGAGAACAAAAGAAAAGTAGGCATAGGGATAGGTAATACCATAGGCATTAATATCTAACCACTATCATTAGTTTCTATAGCGTACTAATGTGTGCTTACGTCTTAGGCATATTACACGCATCATTATACACGTAATTCAACTGTAAAATTCAGAAACAAATATTAAGGTAAACAGGCTACATTGAATTTAACCCTGCAGCTAAGTTCAATTCTTAAGTTTTAGTATGTTGTCAGCAGGATATACTACTTACATTCCAAGTCAAGGCATTTTAATGGGAAAAGTAGGAATTAAGAATTCTCTAAAGAATTTCTTCATCGATTCTGTGTGCTCTTTAATTTTCATGCATTAAGTTTTTCTTTGACAATTAAGTAGTTTCTTTTGCTTTGGTGTAATTCACATTACGTGCAATTGCAATAGCTCATTCAATACATTAAGGAAAATGTCCAATCTATTGTAAATGTGAATATTTCCACTTAATAAGTAATTTTAACTCTGTGGTCTACCGCAACACAACAATCACAAGAAAGTAAATGTTTGTTACGTGATAGCGACAAAAAATGTGGGCGATGATCAAGATATCTTGTAAAGGTGAGAGGTTAATTTTAGCTGATGCCGTTTCCTGCATTATTGAAGTTAAGTATTCGAAGGAACATAGCATGAAGGTACAATAAAAATTCCGACACGGACAATTTCAAAGTGAATAACACACATACTACTATACTATAAGCATGTAAACATGTAGAAGGAAGCTAATCGAAGTTGAAGGTACTCCTAAAGGTAATGTGAATGTGAATAGTCTTTTACTTAATGCAATGCATTTGTGTGTGCTGCTTATGCGCTTTTTAATGACACGTTTCCTGTGTTCCGGTTGCGTGGTGACATAATCATAGCCATAGCCATAAATAATAGCTCTGTCGATTTTATTACACTAGCCAGGTTAAATTTTGCACAATATGGACAAGACACACATTATTCAATGCCTACTCCTGATACTGAGAGTTGAGTACGTAGATATAGATAAGTGGGGAACACGATAACGCAAACAAAAAGGAAAGGAATATGGGAAAACGTCCAAAAATCATAAACCGTTAGTAAGTATGTGTAGTTAGCTTACATACACACAGAGATTGTAGACAGATAGCTTCGTGTTTAAGTAGGTGGTATGGTATTTAGCTCGATATTTTTAATGAAAACAAATTAAAGAGTTTAGTACACTTTATGGGCATCTAATCAGCGGGGTATGGTTTTGTCTGGTGGGTCGACCATGTTGTGTCGTGTCCTGTCTTTTCTGGAAAGGTTATTAGTTTTTCCAAATAAATACTAAATTCCATCAGATTTTTACATATTTAGCCAATCGTGAGATAACTAAGGTATTAAATCGTGTTCCTCTAAACAAATGTCAGTAGGTTTCAAGTGTTTTATATGGAATAACAGGAGTGACTGGATGACGGAATCAGTTACCTTTTAAGAAGTGAGACTGAGAGTGAGAACAATCGAAAAACATTTAATTCTCAAAGCGATAAGATCGTGCGATCTGTAAATGGGAAGAAATGGAGTGAAATGAAGAAACATTGAATAGAAGTGGTAGGTCAAAATTTAAAATGTGTGTAGGTAGCCATTAGCTATGCGACTATCGTCAGTTAAGCCAAGTTAGTTAGTTACTCGTAGGTAATTGACTTCATTCATTCAGACAAATAATATGCACGGTACGTAGAAAGCAAGAGTTGACGCTCACAGAAAAAAGTAGCTCACTCGTTCGCTTCGGTAAAACATAAATGTGCATATGTAGGTAGTTTCAAGTTTCAAACTAAAAGTAGTAAAGATCATTGGCCAAGCCAGCTAACACTCGGCAGGTCATTATTATGTGTATAAGTATGTGTAGTGAAGTTAGTTTAGTGCTATTGTATTTCGCACGTTAGAGTCAATTGTGCATTTTGACATATCTCGGAGAAAAGCATCAAAATTATGCACAGATGCCACGTGGTCATCTTTTTGTGGTTAAGATTCTTCTTATACTCTACTTTTTTCTCACGCTTTCTCATGTTATCAAATGGGTTTTTATTAGATAGCCATCTGCAATCTTAAGTGAGTATGATGAGCATAATGCGCAGAAATTATTATAATGCACCCACATACATAGGTACACATAAATACATTACACATATAACAGTAAGCGAAAGCATGTTAATAAGTAATTATGGAATTTAAGTGCAGTAATATAAGCACCTTACGTATACCATAGATAAATGCATGATAATACTAAACTTGTATTGTAAGCATTTCATAGAACTGCGTATATATGGTAGTGACTCAGAAAAGTTTTCAAGAACCAGACCAATGAACAATGAACTTTTACTCCTAAAAACGTTCGTGCTATTTTAAAGGCGTCCCAAGTCCTAATTTCAGTGCATTAGCACTTTTTATCAACATTTTCGCTAATGTACACATTAAAAACGTGCCAAATTCTATGTAAATGACACTATTAACACTATAGCATGGTATATTTCGACAAATGAGGGTAATTTATTGATTCCTTAATAAACCCAAACTAATTAACATTCGTTAAAAAACAAGCTACCATTGCTTTTCACTCTAATGATATTCATGAATACAATAATTGTGCTATAAACTTGTAGGCACCCACATTTTTTTAATTACCTGCATGCATAGGTACACAAGTGATTACAATAACATTTACACACAGCTCACTGTATAAGTAGATAGATATAGTTTATGATTTTACTATATGGACATTGACTAATCACTGCAATAACTAACAAACAAGCACAATAATGTTATTATATTATAGTGCACAATCAAGTGTTAGAGGTGCTGCAGTGCAGTGGTTGAGTTAAACACAACACAGAACTGCATAGCTAAATAAGATTCTAAGAATGTAGTGCCTGCTAAAGGTAATTAATGCAATGAGTGAAATGAGAGAATGAATAAATATTTATGTTTTATGACGGTTGTGTGTTTGTATGTAGATGGTAGCCAATTAGCGATGTGCTTATTAACTGTATGATGATTCGAAGAAATTAGCATGTGCTATGTGGTCTGGTTTATTGTAAAAATTGTTTCATATAAACGACATAGATTATATGGATTATATGAATTATGAATGACTTTCATTAATAATAATCCGTTGGTGCTGTATAAAATGCAATACATACCTACCTCAAGTTCAAGGCAAATGGTAGACCAATCGACCAATGTACCTACTTACTCTACTCTTGTCTAGTCTCCTGCTGCTAAACTTATTTGCAATCAAATAATGGTAATATGCACGTTAAGATATTTGGATTTCAAGTTCTGCTCTGTGAATAATTACTTTCCTGACAATGAGAGTAACCAAACCAACATAACAGCGTTTGGCTTCCTTCGTTGCTGTTGCTTTGATTTTGATTTAGTAAACTCAGGTCAGGTCTGGTTTATCTTATATGGTATGACATGAAAGAGGAAAAGGGTTCTAAAGGTTAAAAGTTAAACGAAGAACAGACATATTATATCTCATGGTTAGTACAGTAGGAAGATGCACAACGTAAAATATTAGACACAACACGTTACAATTATCTAGATCACAAATTATACTATTGAACTTTTGCTACTACTTACTTACAAGCATTAAGAGTAAGAGGAAAAGTATTATTATTCCATTATATAGATGATTGATCATAAATATTTGACACTCTAACTCTCTTCTCTTTTCTGACGAAAACAACAACTACGCAGAATTTCACAACCCAATTATTGATACAACTAAGTTTTTCAGCAAGTTAAGTGTTTGCTGTCCTGTTGCCTATTACTTACTTACTATTCTAAATACAGTACATTAGGTGCAGAGATATAAAGAACATACTAGAAAAATAATTGGTTTTTACTAACAATGAGCATAGGTTGTACTAGGTATATTAACTATATGTAAGTACATATACTATGTGACTATGTAAAGTATGTATCTATACCTACCTACATGTAATGTGATTTAATATATTTAATATGAAACTGTGTTCACGTCAAGTACATAGACAACTTGACGAACTGAAGCTGAGTGAGTGTAATGTCATGTTCTGTAGTTTAAAATCCCATTCTTTGTAACCACAAGTGATTAGAGTGGAATCATATGCAGTTGCGGGTTTAGTTTTTACTTAAGAGTCGTCCCAGGGTCAAAGTCAAGTCAATAATTATATAGAATTGGCACTATATGCCAAATGGGAAACTTACATACTTTAATTGCTCACAAATATATTCAACGTAATGAAGAACTAAGGGAAAAGTGGTTTAAAGTAGGAAAAGTCGTAAATGAACAGGATTTTTGTTACCTACCTACATCCGATGCTATACCATACGTACTATTGTATGTACACCACAAACTACCAAATAAGTAAATTGTATTTCCAAATACTTAGCATCTAAGCTTATCAGTTAACAGTTTAGTTAGATTGCATTACCTACCAGAATTATCTCTGCCAATGTATCACTAATTATGTCTTTTGGCATTGGTTTGGGCGTTTACACGATTATAATAAACAACAGAAGATCCACCTGCAAATTATAGAGAAAGGGAAGCTACTACTACTTATTCACAATTACAATGCTATTAACGATTCTTTCCAAGCCCATCTCTGCTCTGTCTGATTGCTTGTACTTGTACTGTATCTGTACTTGTAGTTATATTTTGCTATTAATGCATTTGAATTAACTTGAATGTACAATAATGTAGCAGCCTTTACTTTCTTGGCAGAGTTTACGATAACCAGAAATGAATTAAAACAATTAACACCACTACCCCAAGTGTCGAACGGGTTTGACTGTCAATGTCCAATTGTCGTTGTTGTAAATTAATGCTATCTAGAGCAAATGGCGATTTCTAAAAACATTAATGTGCTGTAAACAATGCCTTATGCGAACATCGCTGCACTATACTGTATAGTTATATAGAAGACATTGTATGTACTATCCAACAGTTTCATATTTGACCATTACAACGGGAGCAATCCGTATATTTATGTTTATTGATTTTACTCTCATGCTTTATTATATTGCGTAATTATTTACGCAGGACCACTAATCCGCAATGAACGTTACACAAGCGGGCACAACTTTAATTTGTGACCAAAAACTATATTGGTCGATAGATAGAAGCTGGGACTGCATGTGTATACAAGTAGCAACATTTAATTTTAAATAGGGTAGAAGAAGACGATGAGAACGTAATTGACAATAGGTGTAATTTTGAATTAATAAGTACTGATAGTCTATTTCTGCCCTACTTATGAACGAAAGAGAACAATTTTTACTTTTGATTAAGCGCTTCAATTAATTTAACATTTTGAACACTCTGAAGCTATCAGAATTTTAGAAACGAGAAAAGTTAAACTTTTTATGTTTAATGCATGCACAAAGGAAAAACATTTCTCCACCTACTGTTAACTAATTATTTAATCACCTACTTTGATAACGATGTAGTTATAGGTTAAACTATTCCTACCCAGGCAATTTTGGCATTGACACGCGTCAGTGATGCAAACTAATTTAGTCTATATTTAAATATTAATACCTACCTATTACCTATATATATATATTGTAACGTGCGGACCTTCATGCAAATATTTATATTGTACTATCCTTGATATTGTAGGATAATTATATTGATTATTAGGTATGGATTAATATTGGACAAAATAATAATATAACTTAATGCCATCAGCCATTAAGGAATGCAGTAATGAAGCATTATTGTTGGTCTCAAAAACAGTCAAGTACAAGGACTGTGTATATCCCACCAGCAAATGAAGTCATGGTTGATGTTAATAAATACTACAAAATGACCAATTCAATACATGTTATGCATGTATTATATGTACTATAGTAAGTAGTGCGTGTAAAGTAAACAAAATTGTTCAAAGCATAAGCTATCTAATCTACAATAATTAATTAACAATTCCCCTGGATTGACAATGCACTTAATGCCAGTGCAATACTGATTTACAGTTCAGAATTTAATTGGAATATGAAACCAATTATTGAAGCCTGAAGCACCCTTATCTAAACTCATTGACTGATATCAAATATTTTTGCAGCTATTGTGCAAAAAATTTAAGTAGCAAGCCATTTGCAGTCATCACTTTTCCATCTGTTGCTAATTGAATGTCAACACACAATACTGATGAATGAAGTTAAAAAGCACTTGGAACTTATCAGTGTAACTGATAAACGGCAAGGGTTATATATAAAGACCAAACAATTTTCCAAATACCCAGTTTTCTGCTGTTCCTCCGGAAAATAGTTTAAAACATGTACAAGTTCGCCGTTCTTCTTGTGGTCGCTTTGGCCGTCCAGGTCAATTCCCATGGACGCATGATGAAGCCACCAAACCGATCGTAAATATATTTAACCTGAAAAAAAGATAGTAGTTAGTATTTGCATACATTTCTGAATATTTTTGAATAATATCAGTAATTGCTAGTTAGGTACTTACAAGTCACGGCCATGGTATGCATAGCTTGATTTGAAATGTTTCTAATCGTGTAAGACTTGGCAGTGAAAATAATTTGAGCTGATTCATTTTACTTACAGTTCCATTTGGAGAGTCCCAGAGTTTGCCGGCCAAAATCCTCCAGCAAATTATGATGACAATCAACTCTACTGTGGTGGTCAACATCAAGCCGATGCCCCGGGTAGTAACTGCGGTGTGTGTGGAGATCCAGCCAGCCAAGGTCAACCAAGAGACAATGAAATAAACGGCAGATTTTACAAAGGAATCATCACTGGAAGATACTCTGCAGGAAGCGTGAGAACTTCATTAGCATTTTGATACAATTTTCCCCTAATAAGCAGAATATTTCATATCTGCATTTTCAATTTTTGGGTATCCGATAGGTTATCGATGTAGAAGTAGAACTTACCGTTGCCCATTTGGGGTACATGGAGTGGAGGCTGTGCACGACACCCTTTTCTGGAGAAACTCAAGCTTGCTTCAATAGACATGTCCTTCAAAGGGCTGATGGTCGGGGTACAAAGTTGGATGTTACAGCCACTGGATGGTATGAGATATTTATTACAATTAATGATTTGTTTGCACTCTGTTCTGTTGTCCGTTTATTGCCATGATCTTTACCTACTTTGAAAATAATCTAGGTACCGAACTCAGCTTCGTCTCCCAGCTGGTGTCACTTGCCAACAATGCGTCATTCAATGGAACTACCGTGGAGGTATAAAGCAATAGCCTAATAAATTTACTATTTTAAAATGCTCTCCTATTGTCGAGTATAGTATGTACTAATGTACTGTTAAATGGAATTATATGTAACTTACATGTACCTTATTAATATTTTTGGGGCGTAATTGACTGAACTCTTCGATTCCCCATTTGTAGGCATTTGTATTTTACTTTTTATATTTGATAATCTTATTTCATAATTTTTCAGGAAACGCATGGCCTGCAGATGGACCACAGGAAACTTTCCGAGGCTGCAGTGATATCACCATCAATTAAATGCTTGTTAAATTCTAATATATTTGTGCTATAAGATCACATACATCAAAATTACACACAAAGACACAAATAAAAACTACGCAGCTTAATTAAAATGAAATCTTATTTGTTTTTGGGGTGATCAGTCCCTATGAAGAACATTATTACTACATTAATACTCATAAGAATATCAAGCAACTGAACAATTTTGAAAATATGAATGGAAGTAAAACACACGTAAACAATGCATTGCCCCTAAGTCCTAACCGTGTAACTGATGAACAAAGTAAAATATCGGCGCATTAGTTCAAATATCAAGCAACTGTACAATTTTTAGTTCTCCCTGTGTGCGTGTGCAGTGTGCATAGACTCTGCTCTGGTTCCATACGCCATTTTTCGTGCAAACAGTGCAAACAACGATTAAGTTCTCATTTTCCATTGTATATTTATCAAAATATTGACAATTTTTGCTTTTACAGTTTTTATACTAGTACTAATTACCATTTCCAGTTAACCCAAATTACGTTTTTAGATACTATTTGGTATTAGAATTTCTGGCCTCACTTTGGGAATACGGTGGAATTTTTTATCCTTTAAAAATGGATCAAGGTCATCCTAATCAACCGAAAGTAACCTTTCCGATACAGGGAAGAAGCAGAGCCGGAAAACATAATAAGCCATTAGATTTCGAAGGAGCAGTTCCGTTAATAAATACAAATCTGGACAAAGTTGACGAAGGACCTCTCCCCAAGAAGCCTCGTCTTGGAGAACCTCCTTATGGATATATTCAAGCTTTAAAACACCCACAGGATCTACAGAATTGGAATTCTAAGCAAAATCAACTAGCAGGTGCTGGAACCGAGGCTGGTACGGTTTGCCATTCCATGCACACAGTCTTAGAAGATGTAAGTGATAATTTTTCATCTTGTATTATAAAAAACTTGTCTAATTTCTAAAGGAAAGCATGTATTAAGTAAAATAACCAGTAATAAGTATGTAATAATACCGCAGTAAATCTGCCACTTCAGTTCATCAATTTTTTTTAAAGCTGTACCTAGTACTTACTGCAAATTAAATGTGATTATTTTTTATAGATGAATCTAATCGTGAACGAGGCAAAACTTGTAAACGCTGCCAATAAGCGAATGTTACAATCCCAAGGTATTTTGTCATCTGCAGAACTCCCTAGCTCTACTTCTGGGAAAGCTCTCCAAACAAAAGATAGGGTTATGAAAATGGCAAATACTGGAAAAGGTACCAGTGATGTTAAGTTGACACCTGAAAAATTAGGCCAGAAAAGAAAATGTGACTCAGAATTCGGAAATGTTGACCAGCTGCAGGATCATTCCCGAGTTCGAAGGTCAGCTCGAAGACTAATATATGAAGATGTGGATGACACTGAGCTAATGGACTTTAATGACCAGTGAAAGGTAACTAGTCAGCGATGATGATTTTGTAGCTAGTAGATAAGTAAAATATAATCTATAATTCAATGTTAACTTAAATATGATACATAATGGCTTAATATTTATTCATAATTCGCAAAATGTCGCTAAATGGTCAAAATTATAGTTGAATAACACACCAGTAATATAATACTTAAGCCATGTCTAATCGTAAATTGTAGAGCCGCCCCCGCAACTCTAAAGTATTAGTATATGGATATACTAAATATATTTACCTCTATGTAGTATGTAACCACAACTCACTCACTTTGCGTTAATGTTCAGTTTTTATTTTAGCGTAATTGTAGCCTTTGTTGTAATAAAATAGGTATTTTTGACATTTGATTATCTGTCTCGCTAGCCGCTATAATATTTTACTTATCCATTTTAGCATTTTTTAATGGGAATACCACAGATTCTGATAGGTATAGTCCGCTGCTTTAGGTATAGCATGTGCATAGAAATATTAAGTAAAATACAAATACCTATAATTACCGACGATGATGTGCTTCACATAATAGCATAATACTAATACATATTAATTAAAAAAGAAAATGTACTATTTTAGTACTGAGATAACTTTAACCGAACAAATGCAATTTCGTTCTTTTTTTCGTTTGTAGTGGTAGTTGGTAGTATAATTTACAAACCACCTATATAGCGTGCAAGTGACTTGATGTGCGGGCTTACTAATCGTATAGTATACATACACTGTAGGCATTTATCCGTCTATGTAGCACTAGAACAGAATCCTCTCGATATATAAAGTCGTTGAAAAATCTATTCAAACATTTTGTAAGCAATGCGCGATTTCTACAGTGCACACGATCTTAAAACATCTTAGGAAGAGGATAGAGAAAACATAAACCCAAACTTGCATACAAGCACAAGGACCTTTTCTGGAGAAAATAGATGTGCATATTTATGCGTTGGGAGCAGTTGGGGACTGAGGAAATGAGATACAGATGCTCTTCTTTTTTATGACAGGATACGCTCCAAGTACATACATTACGGGATGTGTATACAAGACATAACCATGCTATATTCCATATACCTATAATAATATGCAGTTATTATCCCCTCACCAACTATGTTAGTAATAATAAGTAGATAGGGCTAGACCCTTTTCTGTATTCAGTATCACAACAAAAGCACAAGACACGTAGGCATTTCAATATCAAAACAACTACTAATCTAATACACAGTAACCAAGCTCAAAAGTGTTTATAATTTGCAGAAAATTATAATCTGTACATCATGATGACATGCAGTACTAATTATGTATATAAGGCCATGGCTTGCTTAAAGCATGAGATACATAGGTACTTGTAGTTATTCTTACCGTTATTATAATGCTTTAATTTTTATCTCAAAACACTATAAAATGTAATGGTATTATTACCCAAACCTTTCGTAACAAATCGCCATTATCATTATCATATATTGAGAAGCACAAGATTTTAGCAAGTTGACGAATTCAAATTAGAATAGCAATTAAGGCCAAATGTTATTTACATTTTAATCTGTTTTCTGATTGCTTTGGCATTCCATTTCCAAATAGATGGACACCAATTCAAGTAAATATAGATGTTGTCAATGCCAATCTCTTAGGGCTTGGGTAATGATTGCCTGTATGGGTAAGTTATCATCTTGTTTTAGAAATGAACACCCATCAGCAATGTAAGAAGGTGTGATAGTGATAGTCAATATATATGCAAATAAGCATGTTGTGCATAGTGTAGGTAATTTGATACACCTACTATTTTGTATACTATGCAAACCTTATTGAACTATTTTAAGCCTAATAACATGTATGCATATTTTCTTATAGTATGACACCTGAATCTATGAAACTACTATTACCGTGCCGTATGCATGTAACGTAACGCTGTATTTATATCTACATAAATGATCTTACTATAAAGTACTACAGACATATTATATAATAAACGAATTTAGTTTAGCTTACATAAAGGATGATGTTTTTTGATGAATTCAGGCTGATTGTTGTGAATTCGCATTTGTGAGTTGTCTGCCTCTTGCCTGTATGCTTGAATTGAAGCCATATCTAGCACGTAAATTGTCTACAGAAAACGAGAGCATACGTTACGTTATTACTATATAGCTGGAGGGTTCAAAATGCAATAGACCCTTTTCCTTAGAGTATCAGTATCATCATGTTAACCGAAGAGTACGGATATTGGATAAAATAGCTAACGAAAGGAGATAGTGATGCGATATGACAGAAATATTCCAATACTTTCGTTTTCGTACATCTATTTACCGCTTGCGTATGTATGTGCATATACTGCTACAGATATATTACATACATTATTACTTAGAATACAAAAATACAAGCATGTTATTGCAGGGAATGTAACATAACGGTAACAAGATGTGAGATGTGCAACGGAACGTAATCCTTTCACTTTCTCTCTCTCCTCTCTCCATCATGTCATTCTGTGTTACGCACTATGTATAGTTGTGTAGGAGTTATACTTGTGCTTAACCCAAGCTATACAATTCGGCTGGTTTGCTATATCATATAATATAGCTAACTAAATTATATTTTGTTGGTGATAGGAAGAATTCTTGCTATTTTCTATATCATATCACTATCACACTATGTACTAGTGTTGATCATGTTTGTTTGCTTTTACTACAATCTTCTGTGCTACACACTATGTAATACAATGTACATAGTAGCCAGTCGCATAGTACTTGTATGTAGTATACGCTTTGAAAGCCGTTGACGTGAACTGAGATGAAAATAACAGTGGGAACGAGATTGAGACGTAGGCTCCACTATTTAGATGAACGCGTGTAGGAGGACGGCAGCAAAAATTGTTTGCTCGGATACCTTCAGCAAATATATGATTGAGGTGTGTGCGAGATAAAGGGAATGACAGAAATTGGAACGCTTTTTAATGTGAAGGACGACAAGATATTAGATTTTTTGGAATTTTTTTGTAGAGATAAGTGATACAGTGCAATCTAAACATGAAAATGAAAATCATGAAGGTATCGAAGAGTAGCTTACAATTAAAAATGCGCATTGTCCATTCAACATTAGTTAGTCGACATACTGTAATTGAGAATTCATCTGTATCACATGCCAAATCAAAGTTTTTATTGACAATTTCTAAATGCTAAACGAATATGCAATTATAATGTGAAGAAGTGTCAAGTTTTGTGAAGTAGTAATGCATTATATACCAATAAAAAGTAATTAAGATTTTGGTTGCTCTTTCCCGAGACAATTTTGTGGAGATAGGGTGACAAGTCTGCAATGTCACATCAATAAATGGGATTTTCCCCAAATGGAAATATTGATAATGATATTTTGGGTGTTAGTGCTCACAAAAGTAGTAATATAAACTGATGATTTTGAGTGTTACTACAGTTTGAGAACGAAATTACAACTGAACCTTTAGAGCAGTTAACTACTTTAGAAGATGACAATCAATAAAAGCAATAATTATACAAAAGGATCTCATGATTCATGGTATTAATATCCCACGCTGTAGATTATCGTTGAACTTTTATTGCTATAAAATAAGAATTAGAGACATTAAAAGTTTTATCTCAGCCAGCCACTCACATTAGACCATAGTTAATCTCTCCCATACAATGTTGTTCAGAGTACGAACGTAAGCCTAATGTAACACTGCGATAGTATAGCCAAATTGTATAGCGTAATATAATCTCATGCTGTGCTTAATGCTCTCATACTTAATAACTTCCTATTTAATCTGGAGTTTCTTTGTCTTTCATGGAGAAATTTGCATGAAAAGTCAGTTCCCTGCAATAAATGACTATTTCAGGGAACTTCCTTGACACGGCATAATTACAGACACCATAGGACTAGATCTCATAGTTTTCTTTAGGTCATGGAGGGTACCATAGTATGCCCATGTTTACTTTAGGCTTGGGGGAGAGAATGAGAATTATTTATACATTATTGCAGCAGTGCAATTCATTGCAAGCCCATTAGCCAGAGAGTTCTAATAAGTCCAGTAATATTATTAAAGTTAAAAGAGAAAGACTGTTATCATCATTAATTGGCACATACACTGCATAAATGTATAATAAGTCTGCACATTTTGTAATAAGGTACCTGCATACTTATACTCGCATATACGTACTATAGTACTATGTTGATCAAATAATAGCGTAATTCAGCCCCACTATAGGTCCCTGAGCTCAGTTTTGGGGTCATCTTACAAAACGCTTAGTTTATCTTCATAGAACTACTTAGCATATAATAAAAATATTAGTTTTCATGGTCGTAACAAGTTTTGCAAAATAATAGGTGCCTAACTGCCTACTCTCTAATATTTAGTGTATAAAATATTAATGAATCATATCCTAAAGCAATCAATTAAATAGACATTAGTAGCTAAAATTCTTATTTAAAGATGAGGCTAATAGCATAAAGAATCAAGAAATGTTTGCGATAAGGTAGCCAAAACCATTGTGCTTGATATATCGTTTTAGGAGATGGTGTACTGCACTGAGCTGAGCTGAAATCACTATTATATGAAGGAAATCAAAAGGGAAAAGTTTGGTACGTATGGTAAGAAAGTTTTCCCAAATGACCATAAAACAAACTAATTTTCCAACTTACTCGACTCGAAATGATTTTAAACTAAAGAAAATCAGTGTGCCGTAGCGAAAACGCTTGAGTTGAAGTAGAAGAAAACAAAGTGGCTTTGTGGGTGCGTTTACCGTTTTATTTTACCTAAGAAGGCTATACTAAGCATTAGCGAAATACAAATATAATAATATTACTATATGTAGGTATATCGGAATGGAAGATCCCTTGCCTTGTAAGCAAAATCCTAGAGAATGAGAATAAAATACTTTTTTGCAATTCCTTTAGTGCTTTGAAATAGGTACGTAGGGCCTACAGGATTTTCTGCAGTACTTTATAACCCAACTTGGTCTAAACTAAACTAGAAATGTCCATTCTCCAGTTCTTGTTCCAGGAGACTAGAAAAAGAAGAATCGGATGGAGAAAAATTGTAAATTGAGCTCGGTTTCTCTTTTGTCCAATGTGTGTGTATAGTAAATGGATGTGTACTGTATGTCTGCCTAGTTTGCTCTGACGATGAGTACAATTGCACTTATTTTACGTGTGTTATGTGAATGTGCACATGCTTTGAGTCTTTGAGTGCTGCAACTATGCTCGTGTAAGTTGTATACAGCTCTTTTACTGCGGTTTCGGTTCGTTAAGCTTGTTGCGGAAAGTGAAGGCAAGTGAAAACAGATGTAGACTTCCATAGCATTATTGTTTCATTTCATGAATACGTAAAGAGATTTTCCCCAGTGTGTTACACAATGCATTGCAGTCTTTTTAGACTCCTCTCTCAAAATATACTCTGGAAGACACACCTCGCCACTTATGTATGTAAAGAACTAGTTTATAATAAAGTAACTTCAGTGGCTATATATTAAGTTAACATTTTAGCACATGGAAATGGAAAAATTGCAATGTAATATTTTGATAACTAGTTTTTGCACTCTAACTCAAATAATGAAACATCATTATGTGTCGCAACTTTGTGGTACACTTTCTTCCACCTTTGTGACAGGTTTTCGTCACATTTTAAATTTAATCGTATCACAGACACATTTTTACTCAGCTAGATTAATTCTTATTCCCTGCTACACTTCTTGCTCAGTAATATTTTTGACTTGTAAAAGTACCAATTTGGTGTTGCTTATGGATTTATACTTGTTTCAAATTATTTTAATTTATGCATTTAGTAGTAGATATTTGTAGTCCAAACTTGTGAAGGTAGGCGTATTAATATTTACATGTACAGTTAAACGATCTTTCTGTGAAGTTACAACTTTGCGAACTTCATAATGCTGGTAAAATGTAAACACAAATAATCAATCATTCTTGATACAATTTTGAATGCATAAAATAAAACAAAATACGTAAAAGAACTCTATGTAAACGTAAATAGCTAAAAATCTTCAAAAACATAATACAGTTTGGGAGATGGGATGGGATGCCAATGTAATGCTGAATACAAGAGGATGTCTGTGTAAAAGTTCAGCTCAACTGCAAGGAAGCCTCTGACATCTATGCTGCGTTTACAATGTGTGCCTGCAACTTGCGGCTATTACAAATCGCAAAGGAATTTCACTGAAAGCACAAGTTTGTGTTTACCCTTTTACTTTATTGTCTGTCTACACAAACTACATACAGTTACACATACACCTGCATTGTCATACACACGATGATGTTTTTCCGGGTTAAAAAGATAGAACCCGTTAAATGAAAAACATGTGGACTTGTTTCGGCATTACTAGAAAACGTTAAACTAACTATAGCTACATTTGTAGAATAGCTTAGTACATTACAATACAAGTTTTATAAAAATTATCGTTTAAATTAGTACCATTTGTTTGTGACTTTTGTGAAAACATGTAAGTAAAGTAATTCTAAAGATGTGAATATTATACAATTACTTATGTGCAAGTGAAAAAAGTGTAATAAAAGTGAGTGACACAAGTAAAAGGCTACTGCTGTTTATAGGTTAGGATCTATATTAATATATTGCCAATGTGATGTGAAAAATAAGTACATAAAGCGGTACATGTGTTATTTTTATTTGAAGAACAACTTAAGCCGAATTTATGAGTTTGTTTGCAGTCTAAAAGGTAATAATTGTTTGTATATTTTGTACATAGCTACAATTTTGCATACTTTGTGCATATGTTTATGTTAATCTTTAATTTAATAATAGTTAGTACATAAGTACTCTCCCATTTGCATAAAAGTTAGTTAAACGAACTGTAAGTTAAAGGGTCCTAGTAACTATCTATACAAAATTGTGTAGAAAGTAGCATAGTTTACATAAAATGGCAGCTTATCTACCTAAGTACATAATAGCAATAAAAATATTTGTTTTTTAGCTCGAATAATGAATGTACTTTCACTAAATTGATTACGATCGTAGCTAATATATTATGACAGAAATGACACAGACAAGAAGGATATACAAATGGCCTAACACATTCATCTGCATCTCAAAATGTTACAAGTGGCCTTTTATATTTGGCTAAGACTCCTTTAAACCTTAATGGCAACTTAATATTATGCATAAAAATTGTTTTGTAAAGGCTTGTTGATTTCTGAATATAAATGTCGAAGTCATTGAGCTGGATTTTCCTTGGTCGTTTTATGTAGTCCGTTTATATGGTTCTAGTTACTAAATACCTGATGTACCAAATATAAGCAGTGCTGCGGTTCATAATATTTATGTGACAAACATATTTACACAGACTGCGTAAACTGCAATATTTATTTTCCAAAACTGACTTCATAAATATACCTAAAGAATGGTTGCTACTTATTATACCAAAGTTCATAAAGAATTATTAGAATGTAGGCACCTTCACATACTGACACATATACGTACTTCATATTTACAGCAACAAACTAGTACCTACTTAAAGGATCAATCTTTATCCTTATAAACTTGACGTCTGTCCTGTTGTGCAACATTTTTATCTGCCCTCGCAGCATTAATATTTGTTTTTTAGTAGGTGACATGTCTCAAATTAAAGACAGTTATTTCTGTGTGTATCATGCTACTGCTACGGTATAAAAAATGTGCATAGAAATCCATAAACGCATATCATATTTAAGATTGCTTGTTGCATTCTACAGTAGGTATACCTTCAATTACATTTTAGGAGAAAAAATACACTTGCAAAAGTAGATAGCATGAATGTGTGTATTTTGCGGTTTTTGGTTTTGTAACAGTTCTTCTAGTTAAGTAAGCAAGGTAGAAGTAGTAGGCAACCATGGTAAAATGGACTAATCTCCTTCAAATAAAATTTAACCCAGCTTTACTTGGCAGGTTGTGCAAAGTCGCTGTCGCTATGTACATAGATTGCATCTCGGTTAAAATCTGTGTGCTACTAGGCAAATATGTAATTATGCATGAATGCCAGTAACCATGTATCTGTGTGTGAAATGTTAAGTGAACAGAACAGGGCGAACTCATAGAGAGCTATCAAGGTCAAAAGAATGAAAGAGGTAGGTAACTTTTTATATGTAATTGATTTGCAAAGGTTACTGTTTGTGCTTGTTCTACCAGTATGCTGAGCAAATTCTTCTTTCAAAGGTGTTCTTCAAGAAAACATACTTTTGTAACTAACTTCCACAAACTTTGTTATTATCCTTCCCTACCCTACCTGCAAAAGTTATTTTATGCTTGTAGTGGCTATTTCTACCAACATATACCTAAATAGTATATGATTCATTGCTATGTGATACAATGGTACAAAGTACATACTTATATGTAACTTGAAAACTTGTAAAAGATACCTACCATTATGTAATCCTAATATATTTTCTTCTTCCTTCACATACATACATCTCTATAATAGGTAGCTAGTTAGGTTATTTATTTATTCCACATCTTTATAAAGAGAAGGCAGATCGAATGAGCAATTATATGGTACTTGTCTACATTATCCTTAACTAAGAACTCCTATGTACTTTTTGGATAATGATAACCTAAGTAGTCTGTCTTTCTACATCATCATAAAGATATAATAAGGCTTATCAAATGGATGTTATGTGAGATATGAATGTACTTGTCTTGTATACATGTTTATAGTCTTGTAAATTGTGTAATGCGTATTAGTATGAAGTATAACGACAATTTATTGAAAGTGATGGCCTTGTCTTCATCTATCTCTGTACTCTGACGCTATTTTGCTTCTCAATTTACAATAATGAAGTCTTTGTAGGCGAAAATATCTGTCTTGAGTAAGAAACAATACAATAAGCGAGAAAAGCTTATGAGTTAATGGATCTGGTAACTTCTACATTTATGAAATAGATATTGTACTTGTACCTTGCACCACAATCATGAAAAGACTGGTTGTTAATATACCTATACGCTTACTCTATAACTACGTGCCTTAATATAATCTTAATGTGTATTATGTACCGGCTTGTAAGTATATTTTTCCCATTTTGTACCTGACAAGTATTTTAGCTTGGCATTGGAAGGAATTAGCCAGATTTTTTGCCTACAGCGGATCCGTGCTTTTATTACATCAAGTACAAGTACATTATTCAGGTTCAGGAGTAAACTAATTACTGAAGATCACTTTGTCTCAAGTCAGAAACAATTATTCTGACTTACATATTGTGATTGCCTAATACTTGAAAGCTAATTTTCCAGTATGTTTAGTGTTTACCAAAAAAGGGAAGCACAATAAAGAGAAGTTGAATTCCATTATACACTCTCGTACACACTAAAATCGTTTATTTAGTTTGTAGCCTGTGTATTCTATACTATTTAATTTTACGACAAATTCTAAGTGCATGTTGTTGGAGCTTTTGTGGTGTGTCCACGTAACAGAATGTTTAGTTCAGTGGGTGTCATACATACATTACGGTGTGGTGATTTATATTTTACATTTAGGATTTGAAAGTACGTATTATGTATCATTGCATTACAGTGTATGTTAAATTAGTAGGGTTATAAAATGATTATCTCTGAATTGTTTACAATTGTGAAGTTTATCGTATGTGAATTGTGTAGTATTAGAGTGTTTGATGAATCTTGAATATGTATGCTAATAGAATACGGTTCTGAAACGACACGTGCATCACATAACATTAAGTCACAAATATTTACGATTTCTTGTTATCTATTCCGTGTTATCTTTCGGTTGCACAGTACATGAAGCATATATGTGCGGTAGTGGCAGTTAAGATACAATGTACAAATGTAAAGGGTAATGTTAGTAATGTCATGTAATGTATACATTATTTCTTAAGTTAGCTAAGCTTCAGCTTAACATAAATACTTTGTGCTATACTGCACATAAAAATATTCAATTTATCTGTAGTAGTATAGCTGGAAGGAATATCTGGTTACATTAAGCTGTCATTAGACCATCTTTCTGATCCTTTCCGTGTGGTATGGTATCGTATCCTTATTCAGCGTTCCGAAGATGAAGAGGATGAATTAATTTTAACAGAGAAGTTAAGTATGATCTCTGGGGATCATTATTGGCCAGAGTGACATTAAATAGCAATATTCTTTAATAGGAGGAGAGAATTAGTTAAACGTGTAACTTGCATTGCTGGAGTTGATTTTCATATAAGTAGGTTCGGTTCTAATCTGATAAGTTGATAGGAGGAGATGATATTTATTGTCACGTCATTAAATTTCATGCCTGATTTGTGATGCTGTATCTGTAGCTTGCATGCAAGAATGGATAAACAAAATAACTTGGGAATGAATAATATGCTCTTGTGTTTGAAACTTTGAAAGTTTATCGTTATTTATGTACTATTGATAGGGACTCTTCTGTATGCTGATCTCCTCTTGATCTACAAATTATCACAGATGTAATGTAATGTAGGGACGTGGAAATTGAAAACGATGTGAATACATTGCATTGCCTTTAAATGGAAGGGGATGTTTATAAAGCCTCTTGATTCATGGCAACTGTCCATTGTAGTATTATATACAATCCAATGGGCCATGTTCTCGAGCACAGCACAAGCAAACAATACAATACTTCAGATCCGAGATCCTCATCGCATTCTTAACGCCCACTCTGTTTTCCTTCATTTCACGCAACAAATTCTTGTCCGATGGCTAATACCTAGAACTGAACTAAACCAGAACTGACCAGGCATTTTATACTTCTCAATTTCTCTAGCATTGAATAATGAAGTCAATTCTCTATCCATATGTACTGTACGTTACATACCTTATACGTATAAGATAGGTAACTTATTTTTTTGAATTGCAAGTATAATTGCTGCATTTCTTAATTTGAGCTGTCAGAATATGAATAAATGTGATAAACTTGCTCAAGGCTGTTTAGGGTACTAAAGTGATCATAATCATACCTATGTTAAAGGCAAGTTGGACATTATCTAACAAAATGCGTACTGCCTTGTCATCGATTCAAATGAAAAATCTCAATGATGCTTTAGCAATGAAGCAGTTTGCTTGGAGGTTTATAATAGTTAACAAATACCTGGAATACTATGAGATAAACCAACACTTTTGGTCTGATCGGACAGAATTTACAATAAATATTTGCAAAATTGTGTAGCAAGAATGTAAAATTCCACAATCCTAAAATGTCTAGACCTAGGTAGTATAAACACTGCCTTGAAGGTTCCAAATTATCTGCAACACATATTACCTATTGTAGGTAATTTATGTAAAGAACTCCCCATTTCACGTAGGTAGTGAAAATCTCGTTTTCCATGAAACGTTAAAAATGAAACTCATACTTACATTATATAATCAGCCCCATTAATATTACTTACGTAAGGTTTTTTCACTTCTAAGCTGTTCCCCATATTACAAACGATTATTCTTAGATGTTAATATCGGCGAAGATAAAGTTCTTACCGTTGGTTGTAAGTGAACTGTTTCTAAATTGGGAACGAAACTCTTTGAACAAGAATGTTTTAGCCTAATTGCGTATTAAAAAGTTTAAGAAGACTCGTTAGTCGTTACGACAAACTCTGCTCGACTTGGTTTTTTACACAGGTGTGTCTTATCACCATCACTAACGTAAGGAAGCTTATCTAATCTTTGTAACGCTACGCATTATCTACTTAGACTTATCGTTAGCTCAATTGAATGGCATTAGCTTAGCATTTGAAGTAGCTGCTTGCCGGAGTTCTCCCTAGCATTTTAAAAAGCGTTTATTTACATTGACTCAAGGAATGTTATCCCTAAAATACTTTGTTTATGGATGCGTTCTTCCTATTTATATTCCTGTCGGTCGCGCGCGGTGCTACTGTCGTGTAGGTAAATCCTTCCCTTCCATTCCAAGTAAAATCTAAACTGAAATGTGTGACAGCTGCGTATGCTCTGCCTTCTACAGTTACAATAAGCACACATACTTACATAGTCACAAATGCTTTCGGTAGATAATTTTCATTTTTTACGCTGTCTAATTGCTATTGAGGGCCGTGTCGTCTCCAACATCCCATTTCGGTCACACGGAAGTCATTCATTCATTTCAGTAAGTCCGTTAACTCATACATAACCGATCTCCTTATTAAGATTATACTTAGCTCTGTACTAATAGGTAGGTTGTACGAATTTACAGATATTCTTATGACAAAGATATCGTAAAGTTAGTAAGTACTTATCATCAAAAAGTATTAACTTTTCGAGTGTACTATATGTGCGCTTCACAATTCAGACATTATATGTCGTGGGCCTACAAAAAGACCCTTGCCATATTTGCCTTTTTTGTTGGAAATATATTGAGATATGCTCAGACACTAATGGTAAAAATAAATCATTAAAATATTATATTATTCTTCATTAAAACAGGAAATACAGATCGAATTTTAATATAAATCTTCATTGGTTTAATGCAGACAATGAAAGGAATGCCAATATTGTAGAAGGTTATCTACATTAGTGAGTTATCTGTGTGTGTCTACTATGTTGTATAGTAGTTATTCTGCGTGCAACACTACAATCTACATTTGATGATGTGTGATAAAATATTAAAATTTATATCTTTTGTGCTTCACGTATCGTCACGTATACCCACTATATATAGTTAGAGTGGCTAGGTATTATTATTGTGTGAACTTTCCCAAACTTTAAGTTATCTTTAAACATTTTTGACTTTCGCTTGCATGGTTCTTTGCTGTTAGCTACTTAAACAATACAATGGCTCTTTTGTACTACTTTTTTATTTCCTCCAGCTCCTCGTAGAATTCTTTAGTAAGTATATTATGTAAAATGTAAGGATTCATAAAAATATGGGAAACAATTGCCAGTATTTTATAGTAAGTAACTGAAATTGTAGATTTAAACTCTACCAGTGTGTATAAAATGGTATAAAATATTATATTGTAAGTGTAGGTATGTAGGAGAAAGGGATAGAATCGACTTTAGTGAAAATTACTGCAGTAGATGCTGCACAGACTACATAGGTTAAATATGCTATGCAGTTGCAGACTTAAATCTTGAAGTTATGTAGTACAGTACAGTACGAATGTAGGATTCACATATTAGGCCATTATAGAATTCCTTCCTTATAATCTAGAAAACTGTGTTTCTCTCCCACTGAAATATAAATGAGGTATATAAAGGCGTTAGGCGTGCAAAGCTGCATCCAAATTCCAAATGCTAAAGTGCTAATAGAAATTCACACTATACCTACAACCTACTTGTAGTTTATTTGCCTACAATTTACCTACTTCTATATACACAGAGTGTTCCTTTGCTATTTGTTATTTGTATACGTTACGTATAGTCCTACATAGTAGTTTATAGTTTCTAGAGTCCCTTGCTGTAATATGTAATGTGTTTTGTTTTGTTTGAAA
Source organism: Tomocerus mixtus (assembly GCA_034694165.1). Lineage (NCBI taxonomy): Eukaryota > Metazoa > Arthropoda > Collembola > Entomobryomorpha > Tomoceridae > Tomocerus > Tomocerus mixtus. The sequence continues at coordinate 55,473 of JAQFYC010000396.1, forward strand.
GGATTGTATTTTAACTCTCCGTAGGCTCTTTGAATAAATTTAGTACAAACTAAATGAGGAGGTGGCTAAAGGAACAAAGATTGTCGTAGAGTGAATTATGTATTGCCTAGTGGTTTCAGAAAGAATATTATATATTAAATGTATGATGATATATATTCAGGGGAATGTGCAGCAGAACTATAGTAAAATACAAATAGAATGCATGTGGCTTGCCTTAGCTTATCAATTACCATTATTTTCATACCATTGCACATTACAATTCATTCAACATTGCATTCCCTTTGTGCATAGAGATATTACTGTAGGAATTGTATAATTGAGAATGGTAATAAGTAAAGTACCTAGCTGTGAAGTTTGGTCTTCATGTGAAAGAAGTTTTTCAAAACCAAACCACACCAGACCAGACGACCACCATTTGGGCACACATACATACATATACATATAGTAATAGAAATAGAAGATATCTGATCAAACTGAGGAGCTTAGCAGATTATATTAGTTAGTTTTGGCAATAGCAAAGTGGAAAACAATGGTTAATTTGGAAAGTGTAAGTATTAAAGTTCGTCTGCTCTCTCCCTTGTAAGTAACGTAACTCACTTAGAAATTGAACTGTGACTGTTCTGTTCTGTTCTGTAGAGTGGAAGCCAAAGCCAAAGTCAACTAAAAGTAAAGTTGGTGAAAATGGTTGGTGTGTATCTGTAATACCTACATCAAGTCAAGTCAAGTCAACTTTATTTTACTCAACTCTCTTTCTGGGCATAATAATATAATGACTACTGTGCTGAATTGCTGAAGTGTGTGTGCTGCATGACCTGACGTAGGTTGGTATGGCTTTTGAAATTCAAACTGGTCTGGTTTGGTTTTGGTTTCGCTTTGCTAAACTAAAGTATATCATTAGGTAGCTAAAGCCACTAGGTATGCACTATTACTACTTTTGGCGTGTTATAATTTATTCTCCCATAATGAGCTAGTGTCACTTGGCCTGACATTAAATATGTATAAGTCTTAGGGATGGGAAAGTCACTCTAGAGAATTAATATGGGGGCTTAATGATCACTTAATTAGAGCATAGTCATCAATTCATTATTTTTCGAGGAAAGGAAATTAAACTTGGGACGGGTCGATTACGTCCTACTAACGGCCATCGGTATGCTACTTTACATACTTCTACTGTATGTCAATAGGGAATATGAATCCCATCACACGAACTCGAACAAGGAAAACTAATCCACACCATTCAAAACACACTTTCATTTAGTTGGATGGAGTTTGTAGCTACCTATGCAATGTGGAAAGGAGAAAGAAAAGCTGAAAAGCATATTAAATAGTGTTTCTATTCTCCTACTCAATGTAACTATGTAAATATGCAAGAGCATAGAATGTGCGGATGGCTTATGGATTCTAAGAGTCTTATATTAGTGCTTATTGTTCCATAACATAAATATAGTCCTTTAATCGTAAGACATATTGCGATAGTATAAGTGTACTGTAATAGGAATGTGCTTAGCTAGTTTTGTGTTTGAGTTAAGTAAAAATAGGCAATCTAAAGGAACATGTGTTAATACATTGAGTTGAGTGACAGCTAATCGAAAAATACCTGAAAAAGTTACTAAGTTTATTCGGAACTTTCTCCATGAACTCACTCAAGGCAGGCACTAATGTAATAATATCAAAAAGGTTCTCAAGTGCAAAAAAATGTTTCATTACATTTCTGTCGTTTCGACGAGAGAGGATAGGATAGACTGTGTACTACTTAAAGCTAGGCTTGACTTGACGAGTGTAAAAAATTGCTGTTCAAAGGAATGAATGTATTTAAGTCGACTGTACTGTGAGTTATAAAAAGGAGTAAGGATGTAGGGAAGGATAGAGATAGACAAATATGTGGCTGTATAGGATAAGCATAGGGTATGGCATGAGGGAATAACTCAAAAAGATCTAAATTAAAGAATAAAGTAAAAGTGACGTGATGCGTAATGAAATGAGATACGAGAAGAGAAAGGGGAAATGTAAAAGTATAAGTAGTATATATACTTTAAGTAAATATGTATCTATAATATGATGGAATGTTGTGTTGTCTGATGTGAAAGGAGAAGATGACCTGAAAATTCTTCTCCAATTTCATTCTTCAACTCATCATGCTGAAATTTGTACTCTTGGCTACATTATATATTATTGTATAACTGCTTTTCTGCCTTATACTACTTACTCTTACTGTACAGTACCTTTAAATGTATAAGAGTGGTAAATTTCTGTGCACAATAATAGGATATATTTAGTAGCAGACAATAGCCAAGCATTTTTCTGGCTAGTGGCACTGTATGGATGATAGTAGCTATGTGTAAGGAAGACTGTTCTCTTTATTTTGTTTTACTTTTACTTTGAGCCGAGCTGAAGATGAGACAGACAAAGGGAACTGGAATTTTAAGGGGTTCTTTCGCAAATCGTCTAAATAATGGAAAACTGTGAATGCCTGAAAGACAAAATAGTTTTCTCCTCTCAACACAACATGTAAAAGAGTGTGTCTGCTTGGTCTGCACTGAACTGAAGAGACAGGAGGAAAAAAGTTCATAATGAATAGGAAATAAATTAAAACAGCATCTGCATTAGAAGAACGTCTGGCTTGACTTCGGCTGCTTTCCTCTTTCCCTGGCGTGGCGTGTCTTGGTTTGGTGAGGATTTGCCTTCTAGTTTCTAGTTCTGTGTAGCAGTTGTACTTTTGTGTAATACTGTAATACTATTACTTACGTTAGGTACTATGTATGTAATAGTTATTAGAAGAACGGAGTATTAAGTAAAAGTAAAAGGGAAAGTAGAAAAATAGTCTCACTCACGAACATCGTATCCCATCACATCTCATCATTGGGAAAAGGAACACGGTGCAGTGCATGAAAAGCTAAGCTGAGCTAAATGCCATGCCATGCCATACCATGCCAAGCCAGACCAGATGAAACCAAATAAGAATGTAGGCATGCAGAGGGTTAGCCTTAGCGTTAGGGAATCATTGAAAAGAACACGAGTTGAGTATCCGATCCGACCTTTTAGTTTAGCACTGTGTAATTGAGCGAACCTTGCGAACACTCAATCTCTTCAATAGCTCCTTCTTCTCGTAGCCTTTACTTTCTGTACTAA
>JAQFYC010000397.1:0-58541 GCA_034694165.1 Tomocerus mixtus
CGGTTTTAGGTTTACGTTTGCAACCTAAACCTAAACCGAAGGGTGAAAGCAATCACGTGGTGAGAAAGTGATGCGTGAGCATCCAATAGTTGGTTTAGGTGTACCTAGACCAACATTCGCCATCTCCCTAATATCTCGTTGATGGAAGGATTTTTTAAGTTTTTATTAGCGGCAAATATTTGTCCGGGAGCACTAATGTTTTTGAAGACATGTCAATCAATCCTTCACCAATCTGTAGCCTCAGAGTCTGTGATCTAATTTTGGCTATAATCTATTAAATATATTACTAAAATCTTTCGGGACAATTTATATGGAAATTCAATTTCAATTTTTACTTCCTTTATCTCATTACATCAGGTAACATCTGGAGCAGCATACTCACAACTTTTAGTTTCCAAAGTACTGATATATCATGTAGTATTTAGGTACATACATTTTCCCTCTTACAAACACGTGTTGGATAGTTTAATGCTACGTGCATAGAAAAAGTATTTTGAAAGATCGATTGTGATATATCATACATACATGAGAACTGACTTATCTCTCCATAGAGAAAAATGTTATAATAACGTACACTTATAGACAGTTGGTAAGAATAATAGGATAACACCTGTCTATATCGATCTGACGGATTTATTGATGTGAGGACATGACAGTCATCTATAAAAGATCCACCTTCCTCTCTGCCTAAACCATCACCGCCAATAGGGAATTCTCTATTGAATTTTGAAACTTCTTGGCAACGTCTTTAGAAAATTTATTCCCTTCATCTTCTTCATTTCCACGTGCATGGATAATGAACTCAGTTTTACTTGTAGCATATAGTGGTAAGTATTTTAACGAGAGATTCGAATATTATAAGGCATAAGGATGTGGATAGGATGCAGCTGTTCCACTCTGTCATATAAAACCGATACTGGGACTGGGATAAAAAATTCATAGATTTTTAATTATCTTAGTGAGTGATACTTAGATTTTAATGGATGGAAGCATGTCCTAAATTGCCTTGCGTACAGAATATCCAATTACTCATGTCTAATTAAATAGGGAAAAATTAATAAAGGGACGAGGAACTTTTATTATTTAATTTCAGTTGCTAACATGCATTTTGTACAACTAAAATGGTAATTTCTACATTAAGTTACATCTGTATATTACTAAGAGTTACATATAATAATAGTAAATAGTCTGGAGGTTTTCTGAAAGAAATAGCCTGTCATACTTGTAATACATTAATTATGTAGTATGTATGTACAATGTGGTAGTGACTTGTCATTTGTAATAGTAATGGTAGTGCAGAGTAGCATTTTTGGAGAGAAGTGAGAAAGATGAGAAGGAAGAGTGAGGAGATTGAGTAACGGGAGGCATAATAGTAATGATGAGGATGAGAGGACGGAAAGTTGATGTTGAGTTGAAGTAAGAACACAAGAGAACAGGGAAGAGTAAAAGAGACCTAATTGGGCTCTGTGCCAAGTGCTAACCAACTGGGAAAGAAAACTAATCGACAAGTGAAACGGAAAGAAAGAGAAAGAAATAGAGTTCGACTAGCATAACATATTATCTAGAACGTGGAGGAAAGGATTGTAGTGCAGACACAGAATCGTCCTACGGTCCTTCCTACTTTTCATCAAAAAGCAACATAAACAACTTTCCTCAATAAAAAACGGATGAACCTATCATATTAGTTATCTCCAGCCTTTTGCCCTCACTGTGATCTCACTGTGACTTGTGACTACTTACTATGTAGTATGTAGTATGGCTTATGTTTAGTATTATTAGTCATCTTGCTCACATGCTCTGTGACACACTTATTGTTAGCTGGAAGCGAGTTAGCAATGCAATGTAATTATGGAACTATGATAAAACAGACGGAGATAAAAATGTTCCTTTGTAATTTTATAAAAGTAGTATTTATATATCAACAGTAAGTACTAGGTGCTTAGAGTTAACTCTATTCAGACTGAATATTTAGCTTAAGTGGGATATTTACATAAATAGAGAGAAAGTAAAAGGATAAAAGAGAGTTTTAAATTAGCATAGCTAAAGCAAACAATAATAATAGCATAAACAGAAATGAGTGTCTGAGTCACCGAACATGAAAAGCTCTATCTCACTGCTCTCAATTTACAAAAGGTAACTTTTTACTTTTTGGGAATAATACAAATACTACTACAGGCCATGCCGTGGGAAGTATTTAATGTGGGTGTAATAGCAATTCATTATCAATGTACATGTATACATGTACGAGTAGTACGGATACAGTGCAACTGTAAATGTTGAACCTAAGCTATATTTCAAATCTCTGGCTCTGCCATGTCAGCCTCTTTTTTCATTTCACAATCCATGTACAGTTTCCGTTTGCATTGCATATAAAGTAACTTTGAGCAGGAGTAGAGCAGATCTTAAAATTCCGCATGGATGCTAATTAATTGGGACCTTGTTAGTAAAATTAAGTAACTTCAAGCACAGCGAACCATGTTATGCATGCTACTATACCTACTTCAATATTCAATTCATAGTAATGCAAAACAGCCTAAGCGGAGATTGTGACACGGCCACAGAGAATGAAGTATTTCTTTTCTCGTGTCCTCCTCCTCGTGCTTAATTTATTTTGCTTTTACTCTACCTACCAATGTGCTACTGTAGTTACAATTGAAGTGTATGCACAATATGTAAATATAAGCAGCTAGGTTATGAATCATGCACTACATATATGTATACAGTATAATGTGAATGTGATATATGTTGGTAAAAAGTTAGGAAAACATTACATTATTATTGGCATGGTGTATCAGAAAAGATAGAAGACTGCAATGCGTGTGCGTGCTCGGGGATCTATAACCTTTTATAACTAATTATCAATAAACTTCAATTGTCAAATCTCTAAAAGTTGTCTACAACAGTGCAAATTATGTAGAAAAATGATTATAAAGAAAAATCACCCCGGACTGAATATCACATGCCCTGTTGCCACTTCGTATCGCTTATTAACCTAACCTAGCCTAGTATAATATGTGAAAGTCAAACAAACTTCAATGCTGGCATACCCAGTACAGGAATGGCAGCAGGGCACGCGATGTTCCGTCCGAAGTGAGTTTTAAGTCCGGCGTGATGTTCAGTCCGGCGTGATTTGCCTGTAAATAAGCGAGCTAAATTATTAAATATTACGAATGTGTATATCGTAAAAGATTTTGATTAATGCGTAGTATATAGTAATGCGTAGATTAATGCGTAATGTGAATTTTATTTACATGTAAAATTCTAAGAAGAATAGAAGAAATTGAAACAAATCAATTTTTTGTGGCAAATCCATTGTTTGCAACAGTATTAATAGGAATGACCTACTATTTATATTGGTATCATGAGCTCACAATCCCCTTTTACAACTTGAAGACTTTGAACTTTTCATATTCATGGGCGCAGTATCATATAGATCAGAATTTACATTTACATTTAATTACATTTAGTTACATTTAGTTACATTTAGTTAGTCACAGACATAAATATAATTAATCAACCCTACACTCGTCAAGCTTTCTCTTTCTCACTATAATGTACATATTTGATACATTGTCTATAAACCGTGTAAGAAGTATCATTACATATCAGTAATTCCATGTTTATGTTATTTAAATCTATAGCTTGTTACTTTGTTAGACTATACACCTACCCTGCCATCGTAACATATTTATTTGTGGGTGAATGCTTTTAGTTTCCGCATATTTAAAAGCTAAAGAATTGTAGTCATAAGCCGATTATCTCTTATGTCTTTGTTATTATTATAATTTGTGAAATTGTTTGTTGATACAAAACTATATATTTACTAATTACTTAAGCGAAACCTAATATGTAATATTGGTATATATGCTTTTTAATATGTTGCATGCTTTTCAAGAATCTTGATACTCTTATCGTTTCTATCATTAACATGTTGTTGCATAATACAAATACAAATGTATTTTCATATTCATTTGTACACATTTTTAAAATATATACATATCACCACTTAATTATATTTCGTACATGATGTCGTGCTTAAAACGCTAAAAATCGAATTTTGAAAAACCTACGGATAGTACATACGATACCACCATATGGTGACCAATTGTTCAGTTTACAAAATTAAGTTTATATTAGTTATTGTTATAAAAGTTCCACAAATTAAGTGATACAATATATACCACTCTCCCTAGGTCGCAACTCAATGTAATTAAATGCCCCTCTTTCTCTTACTGTTTCTTATACTTATTAGGCCTTTTTTGCTCTACATTAAGTATATAGGGAATAGCTATAGTATAGCAGCTCATGTTTACTCTAGCTGTGTATACTTTATTTTGTATTGTGATTTGTTAGAGACGACACGAGAGGGAAAGGTATTTTACAATTAGGGAATAGAAATCTTTGTATTTTGGAGATGTGATGGTTCTGGTTCTCTTTGTAAGTGTATCTCTTAAAGTGGCTAAATATGAGAAACAATTGTTTTGAGGTTTTCGAATTTGTTTTGATGTAGGTCTGAAGGAGAAGCCTGATATTCGAGACAATGGAGATGGCACTTATGATGTGACGTACAAACCACCGAAAGAAGGCACCCCTCTGGTTGCTAGTGTTAAGTGGAACGGAAAGGATGTGCCAAATACGTAAGTACAAATGATTTTCTTATGCATCCTTCGAATGTACTGTATATGGTATGAAGGTATTACTTACTATATAGGTAGTATATCTGTACTGAGTATGCACTAGTAGTGGTTTTATGTGTTTAGTTGTAAGTGGTAGTCAAGTATATTGTCTATTCTGTAGTATTGATATTACTACGTTGGACCGTAAGTACACAGATAGAAGATAGTTTGCAAAATAATAAGAGAGACTAAAGTAAAGTAAGTAGATCTCTACTAAACTCGGGACCAGCAGAACAGAGTATGACTATGACTGGCGTCAGAGTAGAGTCAACTTTGGCTAAAGAAGAGAAATTCCGTAGCAGGGGAATAGTAAAGGAAAGCTTTTTCTCCGCTTCAGTGAATTCTATATGGATCCTTTGTGATGGTACATGTATGTAATTTTGCAGACCTGTTCATATGAAAGTCAAGCCGAAAGTTGAGCCTGGTAATGTGAAAGTACACGGGAATGGAGTTTCCAGCAAAGGAATCCCGGCTTCCATGCCCGCTGATTTTATTATTGACACGACTGAAGCCGGATTCGGAGATTTGGAAGTGCAAGTTCTGGTGAGCGAATGAGTTTCCACTCACTTTTTCTTCTTCCGTTTTTTAATTTCAAATATAATAACTCTCTTAACTGAACTGTATACCCAAGCCAACAAAAAATCCAGTTCGCTAACTAAAAGTATTTAGAGTGCTCCAGCTCCAGCTAACAACTCCAGCTCCAGCACTGTTGACGCTATCTTAATATTTATCTAGACTCCTTCCCACTCATCCTATTAAAAACTTATTTACTAATTCTAAACTGAAACTGAACTACTTTCTCTTTTCTACTATCATGTTCTATGTTTGTCTTTTTTTCAATGTTTTTAATTACTTCTACTTTTGCTTTTACTCTCACTACTTTTACTTAGGGCCCTGACAACTATCCTAGGAAAGTCAAAATTACAGACAATGGGGATGGAACGTTTAAAGCTAATTATGTGCCAGATGACTGTGGGCGATATAAAGTCAGTGTAAAGTATGGAGGAAAAGATGTCCCCCATTCCCCATTCAGTGTTCAAGCAGTTGCCACCGGAAGTGTAAGTTCATTATTACTTTCCTTGTCCAAATTACTTTTAAATGGGCTCAGTTCTCTCTGGTTTAAGAACAACATTAAAATGAAAAATGCATACAACTAATGCTAATTTTCATGCTAATAGAAAATAATATTTATAAAAATGTGAAATTAATTTCTGCAGGCCGACAAATGTAAAATTACCGAAGGAAAGCAGCAATCCCTGACCATTGGCGAAGAGTATTGCATAACTGTTAATGCCAAGAATGCTGGACTTGGCGCTGTTACGTGCAGGATTCGCTCTACTTCCGGAAGGTACATTCTTCTTAAATATTATACTCGTAATCTTCTTTTATTTTGTAAATCGAAATAACATACTATGCATTTTAGTACTAATACATACAGTCATAATAATGCATATATTATTACATTAGGACATTGGTATTGGTTAGCTCATTGGAAGTTTGTATTTTGGGAAATGGGAAATACTTCGTTCAGTTTCATTTATAGTTAGTGATTGACTATTTAGTGGGTTAATGACATTAAAATTAAAATTTATTTGGCTTCTTTAAATACGCTTCCCATTAAAATTTACGTTTGTGGCGTGGCCTCCTTTCACTGCAGTGGATTGGCCAATATTAAATATCTAGGACATAATAGTACTCGTGTGATAATAGCGTCTCTAACTAATAGCCTACTGACAAAGTAAATTATTAACATGGCAAAGCTCTAAATCAAAACTGTAATAAAGTTTTTCACGAAGGCTAAAAATATATTGTGCATAGTTCAGCAAGCAGAGCAAAGCTAGAGGACTTAGCTTAGCTCTCCAAGATAGATAATTATTAATATTTACGTCTTTACAATGCGGACAATGTGTATAATGCATGAATGCATGACTTATGTGAGTGGTATCACACAGTTCAGTATAAATAGTACTTGCGTACTTCTATTTAATGAAAGTGAAATGAAAGGAAAGTGATAATAATACTTAAGCTGGTGAAGTAGAGTGAGATTACATGTATACTTTCTGGTTTTAGAGGTGTCTAAAGTAGTACTAGTGTAGCGCATACCTTCTTTACTCTTAGATGTGTCGTGGTAAATGTCGGTGTACGTCGATACCAACGCTTTTATGTCGCAGACATGGAGATCCGTCAATGAGACTTTTAGCCATGGCACACAAAATGCTCACGTAATAAATAAACTAAAGTATGTTTAACATTTTTAAAGTTGTTCATGTTATCTTTAATGTTTTGAATTTTGGCAATATATTATTAAATCGATATAATACAGCATAAAACCGGCAAAATTTTATTCATGAAACTAGCAAATTTTGTAGTATTGCCTTTGGTTAGTTTTCGTCAAAAAATTAAAACGGCTCCTTAGATCCTGCATACTGGGAAGACCTAGAAAACTAGGAGATCCGTGTGACTATGATGACACCTTGTGACTAGGACAATATATAAATAAAAACATGTAGGTACTACAGAGTGTGTACAGTTTTATCTTTAGATCTCACGATCTATTCACTCATCGTCAGATCTTTCTCAAGTATGCACTTAGTCAGAGAACTGAGGATAATAATCATGATGATAACGAAGGAATGAATAGTACGATACACTCACTCGTACATTACATACACAACTATCCTTTTTCTTTTATCCTTTTCTTCGATGATCTCATGTTGTGAGATTGTGATTGCAGAAAAAGCGTTTCGCTCTTCACTCAACGCAACGCAACTCACTCAAATAGATAAAGAAAAAGAACTCGCATGGATTTTGCTCCATCGCTTTCTCAGTCAGAAACAAGCACTTTCCTTCCAGTTAAGTAAGATAGATACTTGCCTGTACTTCTCCTGCAAATACAAATACTGATCCGCCAATGGGATCGCTATCGCAACTCTTTCTGTATCTATACTACTATTAAATATAAGCATTAGAATAAATATTCTAGAGGAGCAAGGCAAGAGGTAGGTAGCATTATTGTATTCGCTACATAATATTTATATTTATAGTTACACAAGATATATAGTGCCATCGCATCCCATTTCGAGAATCCTTACTCTCACTCACTCCACTCAGCTTCATCCTTATCCCTAAAAATAACTTTACCGAATTCCAAGCCGTCGGCTCCTTTAATATCGAGATCGAGAGCTTGAACTCGCTCCTCTGAATGCCTTGTCCTGCTCCCGCATTGTGTCTCATCTGATGTGATCTCTATCTATCTATCTATCTATCTATCTATCGCTACTATGTTATACACAATATCTAATCCAGTACAAATCCAATTGCACTGCAAGCTTTCTTGGGTTCCCTTCACCCGTGCCGTGTCTTGTTCTTGTCCCATCAAATCCTCCTCTTCTCTTATCCTCTATTATATTTAGTCTATCAAATCATTTTCGCTACCAATGAAATATCCTATCATGATTCTAAATTAAGGTTATGAGATGAAAATGTGAAATTGAAGTAGTTGGTCTCTCCCAGATATCATTACTGTAAAATTGTGGTCGTGTCACGGTGCCATTCCCACTTTTATAGATCTAAAACGTTGGCAAATTCGTATACATACATATATTATATTGTTATTATAAGTATCTGTAGAGCAAGACTATTATCTTTTATGAATATTTTAATAATGGTATTGCATTTAAGGCAGAGGATTATTGAAAGCGAAAAAACAAATTCTTCTATAAGTGACGCCGCAACTATGATATGCCAGATCAGACCACACCGATGCAATGAAATAATGTATGCGAGAGACATGGAAATGCCTTTAGAGGTTCGTGTTCCGTTACGGTGATGTGATATGGGAATAAGAATCCTCTGTGGGCGAATCTACTATACAAACAAAAGAACCATTGAGTAGCTTTATTGTCAATTGGAATGGGTAAGCAAGAAATTTGTCAGAACATCAATTCTAGAATTCTTGACATTGTTCAGATTACAAACTTCACAGTTTAACACATCCCTGCCACTCAGACTTGTTAATTGCTCTTTTAAACAAGAGACTCAATTGCCGAGACACATCAATTTATCTACTTGCGAAAAACACGCTTTTGACATTCCGAATACCTAGCTAAACTCTGGGAACTACATTAAATTTAGGCACATCGCATCTGCTCTCCTATAATTCTAACCGCAACAGAAGATTTCTTTAGAGAAAGAAACTAAAAGGACAGGAAATCAATAGGTAGTCGTTTTGTATATGTACATGTTTACGTCCACACTTGCCACTAATGCCACTTATGTAACAGTAACAGTACAATACAAAAGTACCAACAAGAAGAAGTAGCTAGCCTGATGCTTTATGCGCAGCGATCCTTTGAGTGTTTTTCTGCGTTGTATCTGTACTCGACTTTGAGGGGTTTTCTATGTGACTGTATGTACTGTGTATATATACAAAAGAACAAAATATACTTTCGTTTTCTCGAGTAAATAAATGTATGAAATGCATTATTTAGTGATCTGGATATTGACATCGAAGACAATGGAGATGGCACTTTTTCCATTTACTACACCGTCAAAGATGCTGGTGAATATACATTGAATATTAAATTCGGTGGCCAACCCGTGCCAGAAGGATTCTACACCTTCACGGTAAGTTTACAATTTACAGTTTTTAATATTTTAGAATGGTGTGGCTGCCTATGCGGAAATCATTTAAAGATTTTGCCAGATTCCATATTTATTTTCGTATTTGCTCATGTAAATACACTTTGAAAAAATTTTTCGTTTATACAAACTTGAATTTCTTACTTATAGAACATGGCAATATTTATTCATAGTTACATTTTCCACAGGAAGCGAATACAAAGAATATACATGTATTTCACATGTAGGTATAACTCATATTTATCCGAAATCGACAAAAAATTCTTACTAGTGTAAATTTCGATGAAATTTATCATAATATAAATAATAATTCAGGAAATAATTTAGTAAAAGCCGTCGTGCGTTCATAAAATAGTGGTTATAGTAAAAATATTTTTGCGTGAGCTAATTGACGAGGATGTGAGCTAAGAAAGTTTTTTTTAGCATTCTCATATAACCCATATAAAGACAATCCGACTTTTCCAATTTTCAGGGACATACGTTTACTATGCTGCTACACAAAAGTACTTTGCATATTAACTAAGAAAGAGTTCTCAGCTGTCTCCTTTCTTCTCGTCGTAGTGATTTTCTTTGATTTCCAAACTTTTTTTGCACATTCATAGTGTAGTATAATTAAATGCACCACGGCCCAAGCGTATTTTCCCTAAAGTTCAAAGTTGGCGTTAAAAAGTAAGTTAATTGGCTATAAAAAGGGTACCTAAACAAACACGGATGTCCTATACTGGGTAAAAACTTTTGCAGGCATCTTTTCATCTAACAACATAATTGATTTAGTCTACCATATAATGAGTTAGGGTAAGGAGAACGGAGACATATTTATAAAAAATGAGTAAACGTGTGCAAGGCAAATTAGTAGTAAATTATGTAGTTAAAGAGACGACGGAGATGAGACAGCATATTCAGGAAGCATAACAAAATAAAATTAAATGCTCTCATTTGTAAGGGGAGACACGATCCGTTAGCATTACCAACTATAACATACAACAACCATTTTTCATTGCATTTACACTTTTGTTTTGTTCTTACCTAGCTATATGCTAACTATTACTATTAACCATTAACTAAGTAACTGCGCAAGTATTTTTGCAGATAAGTTGGCTTCTGTTTTGCTTACATACAGACTCCGAACAGGAGACACTACTGTCTTGTCTCGCTTATGAAAACAAAAGAGCAAAGTTATCTGCGAAAGTAATCGTAGCGTGTGTGTGTCATAGCAAATTTTAGTAGGTACTGATAAAATAGAGCAGTGAAATGAGTTACAGAGAATATAATTTGTGTGCATCCTGTTCAGGATACAAAAGCGTATTTGCAACCCGACCTTGCACAATTTCTAGTTCCAACAATAAATACCTAGTTTAAAAACAATCAAAAATTACACGTATTAAAAAATAGAACAAACAATATTTGCAAATTATTGTAAAAGCGAATGCCAACTGCCCAAACCCAAAACGAGTTAGGGTTTGACGGTTTGGGATGGGTTCTCTGCTTTTTTAGAAAGTTAGCGTCTTGCTACTTTGTATATAACAAAATAGCAACATTTTAAAAAATGACGTATATTTAGGTGGATATATAGGAACTGTATAATGAAGTGACTCTAGGATATTTGGCCAACATTATCTAATGTTGTGGGTGGAGTGCTTTTCCTTAGCATCTTTGCGTTCTTGCGTTGATCTTAAAAGTAAGTTGCACGAAACCATATTATACATGATACGTGCTGGCTCCGGTTTACAGTACACGTGTTGTAAGTATATTTTGTGGATTTAGGTAGGTACTTTAGTTATGTGAATTGCTGTCTGTCCGATTTCATGACTACAAGATCTCCCAGTGCCATTCTTTCGGTTTGCTATCCCCATCCGTCTCTTGTACAAATGTACTTGCAAAACTGGGTAGTATCTCAGCATTCTTACATATTTAACCGTTTTATACAGGAGGAACCATTATAGATAGATCAAGATTCATAATATTAGCTACCCTATGTACCTACCTACTACATACAGTTTATACATTTTTATAAACATTGTAACTTATCACACTCATCACATAGTATAGATAGAGAAAGCTGTTATTTTTCGCTATATTATATCGCTACGAATGTACATGTCTGCGTGCAATTGTACGCTTGTTTATCAGTTCGGATCTGTATAAAGAAGATAAATGCATAACAGCAGAGCTACTCATCGTTAGGAAGTCCAATAGAGCAGAAACCCATAAAAGACGTAATTTAACTCATAAAATTGAGACTGATAAAGAATTCCAATGTTTCGCATTTATCCTCTTTCCAAACTCGGATAACCAAAAGCTACTCCGCCATCCAAGTGGCAACATGTAATTTGCCAAAATATTAGTAAACACATTATCTTTAGTTTTGCACATGCAGAAATTTTTGCAAATGCTCATCCTCGTTAATTATTCCTCAAAAATTAGCATATCAATATGTTTTTGATCCAGAATTTTATTTTGCTTGTGGTTTTGTGCGTTTAACCAACAAGACATACTAATGTAATACTACAAAAACCTTCAGTGAACTCTTCAAAAAATCTGATGGATTGAAGATTTTTCTCCAACATGAGGATTTTAAGTATTTGACAAAGTCTACACTTCACAGTAAATTGACAAACTATTTTGATGGCACGGCATACCACGACCACACTCTGGCAACAAAAAAAAACAATATTAAAATGTATGTATTGTGCACGGTTAGAAGGTTGCAATCCTGTTTTAGTTGGGTGTACCTAAATAAATATCTAAAGTACAGTAAAAGTAAAGTCTGAGTCATGACATGATGATATCTGTGTGACTAGTGAATTTGCAACTGAAGTGGATAGGTATGAAGAAAATAGAAAGGAAACATCACGATACAAATACATTTTTCTCCACCCTTGTTTAACATAATGATATGAAATTTTTTTATGTAATGTACTGTTTCTGTTATGTGTAGTATAGTGAAATTTTTTCTGTTTCTACCAGCGTTTCTCAAGACCCCTACTATCGAACCTTTGAAATTACTTAGGCCAAACGCTATTTTAAGTACTGTAGGTATCTGTTTTCATTTCCAGGGATAAATATCACATTATTGGAGTAATATTGTAAAGTTAATATTTGACCATTTAGCAATAACTTGAATTTCTAGCTGTGTAAAAGGTAAAAGTCATCAATTAAATTGAAAGATAGTATATTGATCTAAGGTTTTAGTAGGTGTAATGAGCTTCCCTGTGTTAAGCTATACTTATAATGTTTTCCCTATTCATTTGTACTTGTGCAAAAACAGACGCATTTAGAGTGCAAGTGAGTCAATGTATTTACTTGTTCTTCCCGTAGTTACTTAAGTAAGTGTATCAAATAGGCGTAGGTATACTTATTATGTCAGTGAGGACGAGTGCGTTTCTTTTTTCCCTTTCCACTTTTCTGTTTGACTCACTCTCGTCATATCATTTCATATGAATTCAATGCAGTTGACTTCATTCCTCAGGGAGTGGAAGATAAAAAGAGACACAAATCTTTACTTTTACTCCGTGTGGTGGCTTTACTTTGATCTGAAGAACTTTTGGAGTATGAGTGCTCTATCCCAAACAAAACACAGACTGACATGACATGATGACATCCTTTTCATCTTTACCTCCGTGCTCTATTGCACCGTCGATTACAGTATAATAGTAGTACCTATGTATATATGTACATACATACACTTATGTAATACATAATACACTATGTAGCTTACTCCATCTA
Source organism: Tomocerus mixtus (assembly GCA_034694165.1). Lineage (NCBI taxonomy): Eukaryota > Metazoa > Arthropoda > Collembola > Entomobryomorpha > Tomoceridae > Tomocerus > Tomocerus mixtus. Next base: position 13,044 of record JAQFYC010000397.1, read on the forward strand.
AACAACAGTTCCATTTCATAACGCTCATCGCACATTCACTGTCTTGTCCTGTCCTTCTCGGTTCGGCATCCGACACAGATGACATTATTATATAATACATATTATCCATCAACCAAAGTTCCTGTATACTATAAAGGAATCATTTTATCTACACTCTGCCCTTTCTCCGAAATCCAATTTCGTTAAAAAAGTCATTCATGGAGTAAATAGTAACTTAGGTATCTGATTATAGCAATTATTAGTTTTATTAGGTACATCTTGTTGACATGATCTAGTTATATCTGTAAATAGATATTTCATTATTTGATCTTTGCACGGAAAGGACTTTCTTTCTCTAGTGATTCTTTAAAATGTGCACAATAAGGACCTGAGTTACTTTTCGTAACGCATTATATGTACAGGGAATTATTTATTTTTCTTAATTTCAACAAATTCAGTAAGAATAAAACGTAGCTTTGATTGTGGTCACAAATTTTAAATATTTATTAAGTTAGAATCGCTACGAAAGTGCTTTAGATAGTACTAAGTACAGTACTTGCACCTCTCAAGATGTATGTAGGTTTCGAAAGTGAACTCGCAGAAAAACGGAAATTAGGTGCCATTTCTTAAAAAATTTTCGATGAAATGACACGGTGTAGTTATGAGTATGTTTTTTGAGGTCTTTGAAAGTTCATAAGTGCTATCGGTAACGTTATTTGAGCAAGTAAAATTTTTTATGCATTAGCTGACATAAAACGAGCAGCGTTTTGTGTTAAGTATATGGAATAGAAAGGGGTAAGAGTAGCAATATTTTTTTTCGTGTGTGTACATTTACCCGGGACGTGAATGTAGTACCTGTGTTGCGTTGTACATGCAGCTCTGCAGCATTTCGCAAACCAACTTCGTTAAACCATTTAAAACCAAACGCTTTGAACAATTTCGAAAAATATTTTTGTAATAGTAATGCAGAAACATCCGTATACAGCATCTGAAAATGGATATCGTGCAACAGAAACTTTAGGTTTCACGTATCAACCTATCACTTTTAGACTTTTGTCATTGTTTTTTTAATTCAGGAATTGTTATCCAAAGTTGTCTTTAATGTTTGGCGTTCTAAGGTCCAAGTAGGAGGTATGCCATGCGGATCACTGCTGCTTTGCCTTATCTTTTGCTGTAACTATTTAAATGAAATGTAACAACGTACTACACTCACGAAGGAAGCAATAATAATCCATTACATAGTTTTCGCTACATAGTACATACAGTACAATATCGCTATGTAATGTATCGTCACTCTTTATACTATTTACTTTGAATATGTGATCTGTATCACTGTAGCAGGGCAGTTGTAAGTAAGTAGATAATGTATCTCATGTGAAGGAAGAGGATACGCTGTATTGCAAACTCATAGTTTTTAAAGTCTTTCGACGAAAGGGAAGTAAGTTGAGTCGAGTCAAGTCACGATAACTAAACTGGGTTTGTTGAGAGCTCCCATCTTGATATTATAAAAATAGGAAATAGGAGGCTGTGTGTAAAAATTTTCTGATCGCTCCGACACCGAATGTTCAACTCTATGGCGATGGCGTTCATGAAATGAAGGAAGATGCTGTAAAGATTCTTGAGAAATATTTATGGGTCCTTTAGGATGCACAAGACGGATGGTTACATTTGCTACGTTGCCTTTACTTTAGCCCTTCCCTCTCACTCTCTACTTTCAAATATCATTCTCTTATTCTAAGCGTCAGTTTTATTCCAGCCAGGTTTTTTATTCTTTCGGTGAATGGAATTTGTTGATATTCTTACAAAAATTGTTGCTCTAGGAAAAGAAAACAGAGGAGGATGGATAATAGATTGTACGAGTAGAACTGTAGTCAGTACATAGGTAGCGTTATCCAAGTAGGCCTAACAAATATTGCTAGTGGTAGTAGTCTATCCTACCTGTTTATCTAAAATGCTTTGCATACAATCATACACTACAGATACAGCAGCAGCATAAAGTATAAAAAGTGTACAGAGTGAAGCCAACAAAGAAAAAGTTTATTAAACTTTTGCCCCTCTGAGAAAAGTTTCAAGAAAACTAGTTCAGGAGCTACTCAATCTATTTGCAGACTCCTTTCCAATTTTATAAATGTTTGTCTATTTACGCGTCTCCCTGAAGCATGCATAAATATATTACTTATTCCATTGTCGCCTATCGTAACTTTAATTCCAACTTCCTAAGCCTATGTCATGCCCTTTGCCCATATCAATTACACAATCAACTTTTCTTCCCCCAGTTCCAAAAGCATGATATTTATTAACTGTCGTGTAGTATTCTGTAACTGTACTTGGGTCCCACATACCAGAAACTCCATTGTTTCTTGTGATTTAAGTACTACAGATACTCTTCCTACATGACTAATTTGTACACTGTAACTTGTGAACAAAATTTATTTTGCTACAGTAGGTATTTATAGCTAAATTTATCATCGTCTTGAACCTCAAGAATTTTCGAAAATTCAGTAAGAAGTAAAAAGTATATCAAGGAATTTGTAGTAAGCAATTATTTTCTATTGCTGGAAAGTTTCAAACATTTTATGAATGATTCTTTAAATTTATTTGCATTACAACAAGAATATAATAGCCATGTGAATGTAAGTGAAAGCCGAAGGACAGAGAAAATGTGTACGTGTTGCAGAAGAAATAGCTTAGGAAGGTTAAGAGTTCATTGGTTCTGTTAGGAAGAAGTCTGTTAGCAATTTTACAATTAGACTAGGTTTAAAAAACATGGTGATGATAAATAATATTGAGATTTGAGGGAAAAGTCAGAATGTTTTTGCACGGAGGACAGGATGAGTCACTAAAAGGAAGGAGGTACGTTGCATGTACTATGTATGTAAATATGTATGTATTTAATATGTAGTAGTTGGGCATGCTGTCGTTTGATAGTAAGTTAGCAAGTATGTGGTAGAGTGACACAAAGTGGAGTTTTTGGTGTAGCTTTGGGAGCTCTTTATTTTTGGCCCTCAGTAAAATGATGAGGACAACGGTAGGAACTGTAACTCTAACTGTGGTGTCCTGGCCTGGGTTGGTCTGGCTTGGCCTGGCGACGAAACGATCCTAACCTCACGTTCAACTTGTGGAAAGCCCATTTCTTATATCGGAGTTTTTTCGGATCCTTCGCTTAGCATTAGGACGACTGGGTTGTCTACTGAACTCTTTCTTGTGCAGTGACATCTGTAGTATTGGAGGACCAAAGCAGGCAAACATCCACACCACACCCCATCATATTACATGATCACTTCACATTCACTCTTTTGGTTCGGATTCATTCTCATCCTCTCATCGTCAGTTGAGTTGAGTTGAGCCAGTGGCTTTCTGCTCTATTGGTTATTTGATTATAATTGGCTTCCGAGTCCTCAGCAAGCACCAACACCAAAACCAACTCTCTTATTATATTCTGCTAAAAACTTTTGAAACACACGCAAGCCTTGGAGCTTCAGTTCAACTTTTATACAAAACGTCTCCTTTCAACCTTCAATTGTCGTCTGGGATTCCTTTACGATCCACTTGGCGATTTTTGATTTAAAATCAAACTTTTCCTTTCTGACTTACTTACTTACAAGTTACAACTTTCTTTTCTTTCCACTACCTCCACTCAATCTTTATCTATTTACCAAACTCTCTTGTCGCAGTTTCGTGGTTTTCTTTTCTTCTCTACACTCTCAATTCTAACTTACTATTCTACAGCTACATTCAAATCTGCTCACAGTACGATATATAACGACCTTCTACAATATACATTCATTGTACAACCCAAATCACATAGGAAAGCTTCCCCTTCAATCTAAAAGTAAGTTGCATCGTATAATATTGTAATTGTAAGTTAAGTAAGTAACTGAGCAGGTGTTTCCTAATTTCTTACATATTTATCTGACAATTTTCACATTTAAAATATACAACGTGAAATCAACAGTTCATCAACTTTTTACAAATACCATAGCCCAGCGTTTCTTTAAAAAGCTTTACTCATAGATATCTCTCAACTGTTAAACTTATTTTTGTCCTTTAAGTAAGTACATAAAAGTAACATAAAAAATTGTGAGATGGTGAAGGAAACAATTTGATTTAAGAGAACCGAAGAAGTCGACGGTAGTATTTACGTTATATATTTCTCTCCGTTCATATTTACCATATCATAATAATATCCAAAGCTCATTCATAATAATTCCATAATATGTATAGTCCCTGTGTGTCTGCAGTCTGATTATGATAAGTTTCAACTTTGTCGCCGTGATCATAAAGTGTCTACTACTCCTGCGAGTTGACTTGTTTGGTATGTTGTGTGGTTTGGTTTGGTTTTGAGTGTGACTCTCGCTCGAATGGATAAAAGCATGACACGCGACGCAAGGCAGCACATCTACAGAACAGAGACGATACCAGGACCTAAATAATCCCAATCCCACTTATCTGTATTTTATAAATCTAAATATACTTATACATGTCACACAGAATAGTAATGCAAATAAAAATAGTGGCTAAATTTAAACATATCTGTTCACACAGAGTAGAGAACCGTGATACTTTGCCATATATTTACATATCACGCCATGCCATGCTCCATGCTACGCCATTACATTACACGCTCGTACAGTTCAAGAAGTAACAGTAACATGTAACACACAAGTTTTAGTATTTATGTACTAGTTTCCATTTTCAAAAGATTTTCTTCGCAGAATGGAGATCATAGACCTTAGGGAACTAATATAGCAAGTTTCCCGTCCAGAATTTATTTTTTGCTAACGAAAAATTTTATATTGCAGAATAAAAGGCTTTTATTTAGCAATATGTTGAGCTAGGGATACACAATAGCAATTCTTTGTGACAGAAATCTACTAACGTTAAGTTTAACAGCATCAACAACAATAAAAAAGGATGCTACTAGTATTTATGTGGGGTTTAGATGCGTAATAGTAGAAAACACAATATTCTTCCCGTTCCCCTTTTCCCTTACAATATAAATCTATATCTTCGTCTCAGCATGTAAGTAAAAGAAAAACTTATTTATCTTATTAGATTTATTATTATGGGTTATACCAGCGAACATAATAAATAGGCAGCGCCTTTGCGCCAGGCCAAGCCAAACCAGCAACAACTACATCACAGCAAAAACAAGAGCAGAAGGCACTCACTGAGACTGAGACAGGACAAGTGAAAAGACTGAAATCATTTCCTGTGCTTAGCGACGCCTTTGTACATAAATACAATAAATACAATTTGCAAGCAATATATTACATAATATCCTATGTAATATACAGTGCATGTATTTCTATCTACTAAACCAAAGTAACAATACCTAATGTTTCCATCCAGATTCGCTCTCATAAAAATGGGGCACCATCTTTTCATTAGACGATTAGTCATTTTCTGTCCGTCCTCTTTTGTTCTGTCTCATTCCCAGATTGCATTTTTATTCCGTAATAGTAATAAAGGAAATTAGATAGAATACTACTCGATTGAGTTGCTTTTTTCATGTTTCCTGAGATTGCCAGTCGAACTTTTCCTATTTTTGGAAGTAAGCCGTTTGATTCTTATAATAAAGAATGGAGTTGTCTCCTAGCATCTTTCTAATATACAATGCAATTAACTCAATAATACTATATGCATTTCCTATGCCAAAGAGGGATTATATATATGGATTTGGTAAGGTAAATATCCAACAGACTTTCTTTGTCTGCTTTCTATTCCTCCATATTTGATTTTAGAGAAAGTCCATTAATTAGACAGAACGGAAGAAAGAGTTGCTTACCGATCAGTTCACATCACATCACATTCCGTATACTAAATAAGTATAAGTACAAGTATATCCAATGCATAGCATTAGCAAAATGGAGTAAGTCAAACGTGAATTAGAGTCTTAGACTTACACAGAATGATAAATGAGTGCTTCGAAGTGTGGTTCTTGTCAGTCATCAAGTTAGCATGGGATAGTACTAGCTTAGCTCAAAGTTAGTGGATCCTTTGCTTGAAGTTTGTTTCGTTTACTTACTTAGATTGGATAGGACATAGGTATATGTATAGTATATGTAAGATCCTTCTTAACACTCCGTACTGCAATATCTGTTGAAATATAAATACTATAGGGAAAGCAAGAGTATGAGATCAATGTAATGTAAGAGTAGGTATCTTTATAGGGGAAATACAATAGAAAACACAATGAAACCCAATGGAGTGATCTTTCCCACAGTAGTCTAGGCTTTACTTTGGTAGTCTTGGCTTTAGCTGTGCTTTAGCTTAGAGTTAGTCTTAGACTCACGATCAGCTCAACTGAATTCAACATTCAACTGTCGTTAACATCTCAGATCTATGTAGCCACTTGACAGTAAAACTACTACAATTGCTTTAACTTTGGCATTGATACACGACTACAGCCACCATCGGCTCTTCTTTACAACTTCTATCTGCAAATGCAAAGAGTTAACTACACTTATCGTTAGTTGACTTTTACACCAATTCTTAGCAACCCATTTACCATACCACCACACCACCAGTACCAGCAATCTTCTTTACTTCAAATAAAACGTAAACGTCTAAACACCACACACAAACACTCTCGCCATGCCAAATGCAGCTATAAAAATGATATGCTAAATATTAGCGATCGGCAGTATCAACCAAACTCATTTAATAGGTAAAGCCAACTACCCACTTACTTACACATATGTAAGGATGCATATACATATACATATTCACAGTAAATTAGGGACCAGAAACAATAATATTGTGTAGCAGTCCCTGAAGTCAAAATCTCAAGTGTGATTATACACTAACTGTTACATATTATTTTTTAATGTACAATTTCATTATTATTAGAAATATTTTTATAGATAAAATTTTATGCCTATTAATCCTACATAGAGAAATATATTTCGAAGTACATTTTTAACTTATACAGAATTGAGATTTGGGTTCAGCATGTAATATTATGTATTATTTCATCTAAAATCCACTGCTTAGAACTACTGCAAACCATAACAAGATTTTCCATACTTTATATATAGGACAAAAAATTAATTCCATTAAATCTAATTGCCAAACGGTTCGATGCGGCTAAGACATGTGTATAACGGGCAACATAAGCACATTGTTGCCTTAAACAGAAGATATAGATCAAAACACAGTTATTGTAGTGTAGATCTAGCCTATTTTTCTGTATACTTTCTAATAGCGTGTATACAAACAAATCGTAACCAGGCTACTACTGAATAGTACTGTTCAGAAAGTAAAAATAACTATTTATCTAGATATAGTTTTACGAAGATACTCTTCCAGTCTTTCACATTTATTTTCATTCTTTAGTCTTGTACAAAGATATAGTATGTCGTGTTCGCTGTTTATCGGATCATGTTAAGGTATTACAAGTGTATTAAGATAAGACTAGCTACTACACTCACATTTTTCTTAAGATGACCAGAGGAAGGGGAAGGGAATCGTCCGCCTTGCTTTTATATGTAATAGACAAATATATATATATATCCTATAGATGTTTCGTACATATCCTAAAGTCAAATAGTTACACAACAAGATGTATAATGTAATATTAACATTACACAAGGCTATATGTATAGGCAGATTGATAGTATGAGCAGCAACATTACTACTGCTCTTGGTAAGTAAAGAGCAATATTAAGTAAATGGTTAAAGTATAAAGATGCGTGTTGTTGTTATAAGTGCCGTAGTATACTTAGATGTAACATGCAACTAATTCTTTGGGGAATAAGTGACTTAGACTTCCTTCCTGGCAAGCAATTGCCAAAATCCTTGCTGTCGCTACATAATTACTTGAGCTCTTTGTTCTATTAAATGTTCCCATCCTGCCCGATGCGATGCGTCGTAAGGAATATGAGTCATTTATCTTATGAGATTATAAAATGTATATAAATAGTAGGTACATGGGCACACACGAATAAACACACTTATTCCAAGCAATGCTATTATTTTAATTATAAAGTAGCAAAATAAGAGGGTAGGGCATGTAGTTTCCAAATTCGTCATGAAATAGTAAACTAAAGGCATGGTTACTCTAAAGATAGTTTGAATAGGGGCTATACCCTTAAGAATTCCTCGACACCACGCAAAATAACAATTACTACATCTAAAACAATAAAAGCTGGTGAAACTAGACGTCATCTTGTAAACAACATGAATGAACAGCAACAGACACTGAAAGTGAGTTGTTGTCTATAGTCTATATGGCAGAACAGAACAGAACACCATCCAATTGTCTCTGTTCCTTTCTATTTAAGCCCAATTGATTGTGAGTGAGTCACAGATTTGCAATGTTTTCCTTTAATACTAGAAACTATAGAGAGGAGCAGCGTGAACATGAACATGAACATAATATATCTTGCTCGTTTCTAATGAACTTGCTTGGAATAGAATGGCATGGCATATGGACCACATACCACGAACATCCCTATTCACCTCTGCTAATCTTATTGTTCATTGTTGAAATATGTTTGGCATAGCTTTGCGCACTCATTGTCACTCAGCAATGCAATCTAATTTAATGCGAGCAAATATATTGTGGAACAACACTTTGCTTAAATACTTTTATTGTCACTGCAATGCAATAATGTTCCCTTGACTGTCAATATGAGGGACAGATAGAGTCAGCTTAAGTAGCTGTCATGTTATTATCCTCTCTCTCTCCTATTATTCTTTCTCGACTTTATTTACTATTTCATTTTACTACGGCCGTACACTAAACACTTTATTACCACTATATACTACCACATACAAAATAGTGTACATGTAAGTAACAGTATGCAGTAGCATTTATATAAAGATAATATAATACCTACTGTATGCTATGTTATAGTCTTATCATCCTTATCTCAATTTGTATAATCAAAGTTTATTACTTTTGTCATGTCTCGCTACACAGTACAGTGCTTTATTTGTTAGACAACCTACCGGGCGCAACACAGATAATTGAAACAATTAAATTGCAGTAATTTGCCTCTTCGTATAAATTAACTCCTAAATTTGGGTCCAAAATCCAATTTATCTCGGCAATAAATATATATTTTTAGAATGAATTTCATGTTATATAAATGCTACTTAAGGTACTGTGATTTTTGGATCAATTATTCATTTATTCACACTTACTACATACTTGCCTCACAACAAACAACAGACTGCTCCATATAATTTAGTTTTAATAAAGTAGAACTTACTAGCATTTATACAATACACTGATTGTGAGCGTGAAATTTTTTTGTGTACAACAACAAGATTAAATCACTCAATTCATTAATAATATAGGAAAGCTTTTTACCTTTCAGCAACCTTTAGTTCACCGAGTTTTCGATGGGATCTCAGCTAATTTAATGCAGCCGTACCCAAAAACAAAAGCGAAACATTTCATTTTTGTGGTTAGGCTTGATATGGGAAGTTACCTCTTACCTTTAGCTAAATTATTGCTAACGCTACGATTACTTCATGTACAAATTATTGTATGCGTGGAACAGATGTGTACACTTAAGTTCACATTAATGGGTTAGGCTTTGGGCTAGATAGATTCTCACACCTTATTTCAAGTAGATTTTAGAGACAGAAAAATATGAATTATTCATTGTTCACATATTTCTGATTTTAAAACATCGAATTACGAATACTTTCCTTTTGAAATGCTTAATTGGTAAAGTTTTACTCCTTGCGTGCTTTAGATGCATTTGTAATTCAATGGACATTTGCCAGAATTATTTATTACTGATTTGATTAGCAAGAGTTTGCATAAATAATATGTAATATAGGTATACCCTACCTACATCCCGTTTTAGTGTTTTTCCTTGTATACAATATGTATGTGTACTGTGTACCTGTATGCGGCGCATGGTTTGTTTCGGTGATGCATTCATTGATTGGGACTGAAATAATTTTTGGCTTATCTGCATGACATGTTCTTTAGTTACGTTAGTTACTTACCTTACCTAGTTAGTTGGTTCGTGTTTGCACCAAGTTGATTTGGATCGTTTCTATTCTAGAATAACTTTTCAAGAGCTTTTACATACTACTGCACTGCAGTATTAATAACAAACACCTTTTATAAAATAAATATGAAAGCCGGCAGCGAAAGAGTGTAAATGTAAATAAACCATTTGGCAATTTGCGTGTCCCTCTGTATCGCCATTTTACATTATGCGAAGTCTAAAACCCTAACTGGACCGGTTAAATGACATTTTAGAGACATTTATTACTAAATTCCAACAAAATCTCACAGTGCCTCATGTATGGGGTAAATTGAGATCCATACTTGGATTCCTCCCGCCAACAGCTTTACAATGGTATGCCATATGTATCCAATTTAAAAAATAAGTGGGCGTGGCCACAACTTCATAGGGGCGCAACCAATTTGGCCCTAAAACACTGACAAGGTGTCTTTTAACCTCCTTTATCGAATTATGAAAGCAGAATTCAAAACCGTTGACGCGTTCAAAAGTTAGAGCGCGAACAAACACACAGACAGACAGCATAGACGAACCAATACTGTATCCGGCGATACAGAATTAAATACGCACACGTTTACCATTTACCTATATAGTGCAAGTGCACTTAAAAATTACACCTATAAATAAAGTAAACGAGATGTACCATCATACTCCTCCACAACTATTTATATTACAGGTCTTGAAATTCATACCATGCGTGCTTTGATACCTATAAAATAAATTGTTCTACTAATTTTTTTCCATAAGATATTCAAAGAAATGGGTTACCAGCAAAAAACGTATATCTACATAAATACCTCGCTACACATTTCAAACAACTCTGTTCTCCCGAATAGGAATGACTTGTAGCTATCTACTGATGTACGTAGAAAATTTATAATTATGTTACTGATGGTTTAGTTAGGAAACAATGTCAAGTCAAGTCAAGCCAGGCAACCAACTGAGTAACAATGCATTGAAAGATTGACATCCTTCTTCGCATTCTCTCCCACCACAGCACACCACACCTCCTGCCTTTCTTATTCTTATTCTTCTCTAGAATTCAGAAATACCTATTACATATTATGGTATCTACCTATACATATATAACTAGATAACTTATTGTTAGAAATTCAACTTGGGTATTATATTAAGTGATGGTATGCCTGCATTTAAAAGTTTTCCATTATTGCTGGCAGGCAAGCAAAAGGCAATAATGCAGGGCTAAGTTCTCGGCATGCAACACAATACAATGTTTCTACGGTCTTTGCATGTAAAATGTAGATTATTAAACTTGAAGCTTCTGCTGACTTTTCTTCGTCTTCGAAGTCTAAGCTATTGTACTACCTAAAAACTTAACTCTTCTTCGGCTTAACTGATGTTTCATATTTTATTCCTCGAAGCATCTGGTGCTGGTGTTTCTGTTTAGTGATAGACTACCTGGCCTGGTACTATAGCTCTATATAGTATGAAATGGATATAATCCGTATCATAATAATATTACATATTTATTTCACACACGTAAATGCAATTGCAGTTTTTATTAAGCTCTTTGTTAATAAGTAGTTAATGTTTAGCTGAGAAATTCTATAATTACTGTGCGTTGCGTTGGATTCTGAGCCTGAAAGTCCAGTCCAGCTGAAGTTAAATGTAAACGAGTTAAACTTGAGCCCCCAACAAAAACAACGTAAAGTAGTAAAGTAGACTCGCACCACTACCACACACTACACACACCAACATCAGAAAACAGTCTCGTCTAGCCTGAGTGACTTTTCTTAGACTTGTTCACTTTGTACTTTGAATTGTTAGTTTTAGTGTAAGCGAGTAATGCAATGAAAGTTTCAATATCATTGTGCTCCATGAGCTCAGAGTGCTTACATACATTCCTTTTATAGAAGTGCTATTAGTGAATATGCTAATGACATGTACCTACTCATTTCATTAGTGTGCTAATCGTTAGTTATTTAACTAAGCGAAAGCTACCGTACATAGTACTTCCAGTTTCACTTCAATGTTCAAGTGACAAGTCATTATTGTGCCTTCTTCCGAAATACATAATAAGCCATTAGCTACACAAAGAAGGAAAAGGGCACCACAACAGTACAGTCTAGAGTCTAGAATACATAATATGTATAAATAAGTACAACTAGATCACATTGAGAAGACTTTTGCTCTACAATACCTTTTTATATCACATAACAACAATACCCTTTGAGATTCTTTGGCCTTTGGGAAGCCCAAATAAAGAATTGAAATAACAGTGTTAATGTTGCGGCAAATTAGCACTCTCACAGAACAGAGCAAAAATGTTCAATTAACCTAGGCTTAAATGTCATAATTGTAACTGACAATAAGCATATTATCTACTTCCTCATTTCCAATTTCGTTATCTACAGATAGTAAATGTGATAATGAATTTTCAGAGTCATGGAATAATATCCGAGCTAAACGCATAACATTATTGTATCGTCGGAGAGCAAAGGAATTCAATGTGAGGGCGTTTAGTAGTTCAGTTCAGTTTCATTTCAGTTTGCATGGACATGTAATTCATGAGTTATGTGTACTACGTGCGATCCAATTACTAGTTAGCATCATTGTGTGTACGTGTAGTGTAGTGTAGTCTGTAGTGTACTAAAACAGGACGGACAGAGTTTGTCGTGGAAGAGAATTAATTTCACTTGTGTTCTCTATATAACTAAATATAACTACTTAATAATATTACAAGAGTTATATCAGTGTTTTCATGTTCGAGTTCAGGTGACTCAGGAATCAGGAATAGATAGATAATTATTCCTGTTAAGTGTTATGTTGCTATAGTGGTCGTGGTTTCATTTTTATTCCACTCTTCATTCCATTGCCACTGCCGACTGCCAGTGTCAATTTAAAGTTTTAACCTGAACTTTTCTCTTCGTGTGTTTCCGTTGTTTATATAGTAATTGATTGCGGTCAGCAATTGGAATTTAATTTGCAAACCGACTTCGGGCATTTAATTTTAATTTTCACTCTGTCGTGTGGTCTTGGTCGCTGTGATACATAGAAAGAATAATATATATGCATTTTACATACCTACACGATGGATCTACATGTATTGGAACGACACTGAAAAGTTCTCAATTTAATAAATAGTTTCATTTAAATTGGACTTAAATAATTTATTTTCGTATACGAAAATAAAACTTGTTCGAAGCTCATTAATTTTAGTGAGAAAAAGTACAAAGTAAAAAATGGGAAGTCCAAAGACAATGCTTTACAGCAGGAGAATTAGTTTCATTCCTGCCGACCCAGTTGGGCCGGTATTTCCATGGCCTGTCGATGGGCATTTGAAAGGCTTCCGGTTTCAATGGCCGCCTGGGTCACATCACAAGGTTTATCCCTATCTATACATCTTCACATATTATACTATCACACCTATTTTACATACGTATTTATATTGTCATTCCTCTGCGTCATATTGATAGGCAGTTTATGTTGCAAAATATTGGCATATAGAATCATATTTCCAAGTGACTTAACTCAAATTTATCATTTTCAATAGCAAAAAAATTTAAGTATATTTAATGCAAAATCAAATTATTTTATGCTATTTATTTCTGTGTCTAATGTATTTGCAAATATTTACATACACTCAAAATATTTATACTTATTGTTACATTTTTTTATATTTCCAGGCGGAGACTGAAAGTTTTGTGAAGGAAGAACGTGTAGAGAGACACCGAGCTACAAGAAGTCAGCAACAATCAAGTAGCACAACCAGAAGAGCCACATCTTCTAGTACAACAACTAATATACTTCAATATCGACCTGTTGAACTTCATAATATTCCTTTGCCTACTACTGGAGGACACGTTGTAGGTGAGTACATGTCAAAAATCTATTTTCGTCTTATCTCAAATACTCATGACATTATCAACAAAACTGTACTTACACAATTACTGCTAATACTATATATAGTATATTTATATCCAATAAATTTAGGTAGGGCTACCTTTCATATTTGCTTTTACGTTCAAGTTATCATTTGTATGGTTTCTTGTATGTAGACCATTCCATTCATGTTAAATGATATGCAGCAGAGTAGCATTACGTCAATGCTTATGTAGTACATAGTGTATAGGTAAATAAGCGAAATACAATATAAAAAACCCATTGTGGAAGTCAGATATTCCATTCATATTAAAGTTTACTATCAGACAGTGAGCCACTAGAGCTTATCCGCACTTCAGGCCGTCATGCCCATGTGGCAGAGTCCTAATAAAAATGCTCTGCTAGTTTTACGATAATACTTGTGTACTCTTATTTTTATATGTAGTGTGTTTAATAATAATTGTGATGTGATGCTCAAGTAGATAGGTATATTAGTAGACTGCATATATATACACATGTATACTAGAGAACAGGTGTACCGATGTACTTACATTTAGTCTGTCAGATTCTGATATTCGTACATGTTTCGAAAAACAAGCTTATCAATTACTTTTGTTATCAAGCATGTATCTAGCAATTTCTATGTGGTTTATTACAGATATTAACAATTGCAAATGTTAAGCTAGCTAACCAAACAATCCCTCTAGGCTTTAAATATTTAGGCATGTTTAATAAATTACATTTGTTACTTATACTTTACACGATGCTGTTTGGCTTGGTCGATCAATCAGGATTAATTCCGAGTATCGAATTCGCTGATATGCAATATGAGGTCACGAATACCATAATTCAATGATAGGCATACGAGTATTGTGTATATAATCATCACATTTCAAAATATATTGGGTAGATGTGCTCTTACTAGTAGTACATAGTTAGCCTATAAATAAACCTACGTATTTATATGCTCTATTAGGAGGCTTTTGATTTTTATTTTGATAATGCAATGCAACAGACTATTAAAGTATTTCATGTCTATTAATATTTGTAGCACATTTTATATAATGTTATACTTATTAGTTGAACTAAAACTTTATATCTAGTAATTCTAAGGCATTATTCTTTGATTAATTTAAATTCGTGACACTACATTTGCTAATTTGAATAATAAAAGTATAAATAGATTTTATTATTTCAAATCAGCTCTCTTTTTCTATCGGCCTATTTGAGTTGTTTTTATTATAGTTGTCAGGCTTCATATTGTACTAGCAAATTAGTTTTATTTACTGCAAACTTTCATACAATGCATTCAATTAAATTGTCTAATAAAGAAAGTGCATTTATACATGTTACGTAATATGAGGATTAGGTTTCCAGTAAACAAGTTATGATATCTATATCTGTCATTGCTGAGCTTTCTCAATATTAATGTATGTACGTAAATTAATACTGCTAGTATCATCTTTGAATTTTTCCTGACAAGAATTCTGATACTACTGTTTTTTTAAGTATTTAGTATATACCTACATCGGCTATAATGGTATACTGACACTAAGGTCCACATGTAAATATTTTTGTAGAGCATGTTTTCAACAAAAATTATTTTTGTGCGAGTTAACAACAAGTAGGTGCCTAACTGCATATAAATCTGCTATATTGTGTGTATGTGTATTTGAATGTTCTTTAGTATTACATGGATGACATGGTATACAATCTGGGTGACTGATTGGCTTAATGTCATGTGTCGAGGACGGAAAGATGTGTGTGATTAGATTATTCAGATTAAGCTTTTTCTGCAGCGGCTTGCATTGACACTAGAGAAATAGATATTATTCGGTGGGTAGGTATTAGATACTTTGTTTTCATGCCCGGCTATATACTCTCACATCTATGTTATTTGTAAAAATAAACAGTTAACGTATGTGGTACATACTAAGTATTGCTAAAATATCCATATAAACTCTAGGCGAGGAAGCAAATAGTAATATCTTGCGAAAGAAGGGAGCAGGATGGAAATAATGATGAAAGGATATTTGTAAAAACAGAAAGGAGCAGGAATTGTATCATGTTCAGTCTCAGAAGTATTTCTGTCTCTATATCTAGAAAATATATTTACCAATGCATAGAACATATTCAGTGTTATGAAACGAAGCAGAGTTGTTCGTCTGCTGGGAACCAGAAACTAAAATTGAAAAATTTAGTCAACTGAAGTAAATTCACTCAACTCACATCACCGTCAGTTCTTCTGGATGTAGAACTCCACAGGATTTTCTTGTTAAAGAAATCCAAGAGAGGGGAATTGAACCAAGAAAACTTCAGGACGGAGCTGAAACCAACCAAAGTCAAACGAAGAAACAGTAAAGGAGTATACAATATAGAAAATAATGCAAAAGACTTTCTTTACTTTGTCTACTACGGTGTGACTAGTAAATGAATAGATATCATTACCTTCTATGAAGTTTCTTCTGTAGTAGTTCTTTACGATAAGACCAGTAGGACGTGTGTGTGTCCCTTAGAAATAACAACTATAGGGTATAAGGTACTTGTTCCATGCAAAACAGGAGGGGATCCATGCTTGTTAGGTAGTTATGCAATGAAAAAATTTTGGAAGAAAATGCATTCTCACAGTACAAGTTTAAGTCGAATAGGAATTTTATGGATGCGAAGGAAACCTCTTTTTCTTTCTTTTGGAGCTTTGTCCTCCGGTTCTAGTCTGACACGTTTCTGTAAATACAACTTTGAAATGTAATTCCAGTTCTAGTATTACTATTTATTATTCCATGACTTTGATATGGGCGTGTTTATTGTAAGTGAAGAAGAGTGCGTGATCTTGATGTGTATGTAGATCCCTTGTGCATGTTTTCTAATACTTTGGTTTTGGTTTAAATAGGTCGTTGTAGTAATAGTAACCTCATACATTACAACTAGAATTCATAACTATTATATTTGTATAACCCTATTTTCACTCCTGCACTTGTCATTTTAATCTGACGTGAACATGACCGTCCCTCACCAACAGATTTAACTTTGCATAACTCAAAATCTATTTATTATTACACGTGTGTACATATGCGAATGACTGACAAATAAATAGTAGGCACATACACTGGGGAATTATTTTATTGTTATGTAAATGCAACAAACATGACTTGATACATCGTAGCATACATACAATTAACAATAATATTATGGAATTTTAATTTTCTATGGGATTAATCTGTTTATGTGTATGTGAGTAGGTCGGTTAGGTACCCACCCAATGATATGCTAGAATTTAGGCTTGGGTATCTAAAAATCACAAAAGTTTCTACATCAGTACACACCTGTCAAAAATGACTGACTGAATTAATTGCATCAAAAACTGGGAAAGTGCCAATTATTTCGGAATTGTAATTTTTCTTCAGATAAACAAGATGATAATATCTGGGGATTAAAGAATCAGAAAATATTTTCTCTATGATTTTGTATGTAGTCAGCATTGGATAGTAATCAGCAAATTCAACGCAATGCTTTGGCATAACAGATTATAATTTTTGCGGTCGCGTATGTAAGCAATGTATGTTTGTGATGCTAACAAATGCATACTATTTGCACATTAGAATTCTTTTGTTGTTGTCGGTGAACATGAAACAAAAACAAATATGTACATAATATGTGTTGTACTTTTGTACAAAATGTAACTGACAAATCTGCAGTGCAGTATTGCCGGCATTGAAATTCGCCGAGCAGAAACAGGAGAACTGTAATACGAGCACGTTTATGTTCGTGCAATTCAATAAAGTACCTATTTCCCAAATCAATGGAAGGAAAAGGAGAGGGCAAGGCCCGTCCACATCTAGAATGTTATTTTTCTACGTAAATATATATGTAGTCCATGCTAGCCAAAAATCTACAAGAATGATGCTGCCGTGTGGTATAAATGCAAAAATTGTTAATGCGTTCTATCTCTATCTCCAATGTCACGTAATTTCTGCCTTTTACTTATTTTAGTAAACAAATAGTTAGAAAGACTACGTAAAAAGCAGAAAATATTTACCATTATAAATATATTCAGAAAACTGAGGGTAGGCAATCATATAATGTAAAACGAAACACAACTAGTAAGAGAAAATAAATGTTTGCTTCTCATTGTCAGATTTTTATTAGCCAAGTTTCCCAGTGTCTCAGGTTTTTGGCCAAAAATGGCATTTGAAACGCAACATTGTAATACAACGTTGCTTTCCTTGGAATCCAAGGCTTGAAAATATTCTCTCATGTTTCAAAGTTTATTTAGGCAGAGATTTTGACCACGAGAAGTGGGTAAATAAAAGCACGCGCAAGAAAAGCGGAAATTGGATAAATTAAGACCACTAAACAGAGAGAAATGTTTCTTCGTGCTACTTTGACCAATTTTGATGAAAAGTAGTTTCGAACTGACAATGAATGAGTTTGAGTCTCAACTCGGATCGGATGAATATTAACCACAAGTGAATAATGAAGAATGTTCCGGAGGAACTGGTTGACGTTGAAGCTTGAAAATGTGTCTCATAGTATATACGATTAGTCTTCATAGCTCGACAGGGAAAGGCAGACAGAGTGACTTGAGTTCAGCTCAGTTCTACTCTTGTTTCATTCCATCTGGTATCGTCCTCTCTGATCTTATGTGGTCTCACTCAGCCCAACTCATGTGTTTTCTTTTAGTAATATACTTGTTTTACCATTTTATAGAATCTATATATGTAAGGGACATTTATCCCGGAGATATTGGAACATTTTCTGCATATAACTACATAAGTCATCCGTAGAGTACGATCGATCATTCTAGTATATAGCGCATATGGTAAACCAGGTCGTTCAATATATTTAAGTAATAAACATATATAACGTATATAAACACGTGGTCATATAATTTGTTGGATGAGAGTAGTTTGCGAACATTTTGCATACGCTATCATTATATTTTAGAATAATATTATGTAGATGCAAATAATATGTATATACATATTGAAAAGCATTAATAATAATAATGCATGCTAGAATGTGTTAATATTATATAGTAACAGCTTCATGATAACTAGTAACTACTAGATGATTCTATCCAGCAGCCATAGAAAAAGTCATTACATAGCTAAAATATATATTATGTCGTGGGATAGGGACTGAGGACTCTTGTTTAAAATTGAACATTCAATTTCTTTTGGTTTGCAAGAAAAATTAATCAAGGTAAAAAATTGCAGTTTTCTATAGTAAGGCCTACTAATATATAAGGCCAACTATAACTCTTACAAATTCTTTCACAACATGAAAAAGTATTTTCTGGGAAAACGTCGCATACTACCCATACAGCCGTAATCAGCCGTATGTATGTGCGTACATGACAGTGTATCCATAGTAAAACAACATACCTACGTCATTTTGGTGTACAAAGTCGAATATTACTTTAATTTGTCCTTTAGGTACTGCTGTGTCTATGTGATACACAATATCTGTACTATCTGTAATACAGAAATTATAATGAAAGACATTATTGTAATATCATTGTGGATATTTTATTAGGGGTCCACTTAGGCGAATCTCCAGCTAGTAGTATTTTTGGACTTGTTTATTTAGGAAGATAGTAGAAAGTCATAAAATGGAACCAGTCATAGTTACGTAGTTACATTATCATGTAAATAATCCACCTAAATACACAACAGAAAGAAAGATCTTAGAGATAGCATCTTCATCCTTCCTGACTTCTGACTTGGCTGACATTTATCTGCAGAGATTGCAGACCATGCAGACCAGAGCAGATTTTCATTCTTCCTTAAAGTATTCCCCGGCGAAATATTTATATAATGGGTAGCTAACTGCAAATATTAAACTGCACATGGGAGACTATTTTCATGATACAACGTACGCTGGCTATTAAATACATAGTATAGACTCAATTAAAAACATATGCTAGGGCTTTCGTATGGTTTTTAATGAGACATGCATACAACATAAGAGTTGAAGCCCAAGTTTTGTTGTGTTGTCTTGTCTTGTGTGCTCTTGTGACTCATTTTCAAATTTAATATCTCATCTTCACTTCAGTCTTCAGCTCTGATCTTAAATCTCTGGAGTTGAGTCTTCATTCCTCTAGTATTAGTATTAGTTACATAATATTTGCTCTAGCCCCTCAGGAAGCTCTCGTTTATCTGAATTTACAGACATAGAGTCTCACTATCTCCATTATCACTCCTTTGGGTCTTGGAACATAATTTTACCTTAGTTTACTACTTCAGACCACATTCCCTCTTATTAGCTGACTAATTCATCTTCACTTGCACTTGCATATACTAGACTACTAGTCAAATACAATTACACGCTGAGACAGAACGGTCGGAAGTTGCAACCCATGTTATATTCATCAGCACTGGTCCTGGTCTGGCTTGTTCAGATATTCGTATGTAATTTATCTGCAAGAAACAGACGGCTCGGCTTCTCTCATCCGCCTAGTTTACCATTTACCCACATTTCATTTTATTTTGATACATATTCAACCTAGAAACCATCCTACACATTTTTGTGGAAAAATAAACATCATATATTCTGATTAGCGAGTTATAAAAAGTTTTTGTCATTTGTGGTCAAGTCAAGTCAACTCAACTCAGTTCAACTACCTAACTCGGAACGCAGATTCCATAAATCTGAATCTTTCTAACTACACCAGATCATTTATTTTCCAAAATGTCGGATTACCTATTCTACGAAGCAGCTCCTCTTCAGACATTTTTTGACCCACATAACTTCACTATTAATGAGTTTAGTATGTGGTGTAAAAGTTTTTTAAAAGCCATCACATTCAGTGAGGTGGATAAAGAGGAGATACCAGTGTGCTTTATTTCTTCTGAACACGAATTGCTTGATGAGAATGAAGATGTGCCTACAATTGTCCTCAAAGCCTGTTATTATATTCGATGTAGCCAAGGTAAACTTTTCATTCACTGGGATTATTTAGTAGATAAGCAGGATTGTTCTACAATCTACAGATTTATCCGTCTGAAAGCGACATTATATTATGCACTTCTCAAATTATCTATGTAGGATTTCTAAAATTGTTGTCAGTGAGATACTTGCAAATTTAATATTAATTAATATCCTGTGCTGGTGTTTAAATACGAATTACCTAGTAAAATAGCATTGAGTCATCATCGGTATACATATTAATACAAAAATATTGCGAATATAAATACTGTAGCTCCGTATCATTGTAATATTAATTAAAACAATGCATAGTATACTTAAGTGACAAATTTAAATGTATGAGACTTGTAAAAGAATATAATGATATTGTACAGAAAAATTGACAGAACAGAAAATATTCCTGAACTTCTCAAAGACAAATACTAACAAATCAAAATGGTGTATTTCTTTCAGCTGAAGTCAAGATGCCTAGTGGAAACATAGACAAGCCAATAATTGAAGATAACCGCGATGGTACCGTTAGTATTCGTTATGATCCTAGGGAAGAAGGACTCCACGAGCTTCATGTAAAATACAACGGAGAACATGTTCAAGGTAATTATTACTATCATCTTCTAATATCTCTTCATGCAATTAATTAATTTCTTTTTGCAAAATACATAATAATTGCTTTTCATTTCAGGATCGCCATTTAAGTTCCACGTAGATACTGTAAGTAGCGGCTTTGTTACAGCTTATGGACCTGGACTCACCCATGGAGTAAGCGGAGAACCATGCAACTTTACAATTTCCACAAAAGGAGCTGGAGCCGGTAAAGAAGTGTTTAATAGGATTTACAAGCTTTTCTGAGAATATTGAAATGAAAGAAGAATATTTTTGTTTTTATACGCAATTATATTTATGTAGGAGGACTTTCATTAGCGGTGGAAGGGCCAAGTAAGGCAGAGATTAGCTGTCACGACAATAAAGATGGAACTGTTTCCGTTTCGTACTTGCCAACTGCTCCTGGTGA
Organism: Tomocerus mixtus; assembly: GCA_034694165.1. Taxonomy (NCBI): domain Eukaryota; kingdom Metazoa; phylum Arthropoda; class Collembola; order Entomobryomorpha; family Tomoceridae; genus Tomocerus; species Tomocerus mixtus. The sequence goes on from JAQFYC010000397.1 coordinate 34,797, forward strand.
ATACAAGATTTCAGTCAAGTTCGGCGACAAGCATATCAAGGGAAGCCCATACACTGCAAAGATCACAGGTGCTTGTCAATTACGATTTGGCTTTTATTCATGTATCTACTTAAGTGAAAATTTGATAATACGATCTTTGTAAATGAGTATCGTTATATATGTTATCTTGTTATACGTATACAATTATAATATGAACTTTTTATAAATTATGTAATTCAAAATGCTAAATTGCACCATTAATCTGACTATTTCCAGGTGAGGGTCGTAAACGTAACCAAATATCCGTCGGCTCGTGCAGTGAAGTTACTTTCCCTGGAAAGGTGACTGATGCCGACCTGCGATCTCTAAATGCATCAATTTGTGCTCCCAGCGGATTAGAAGAGCCTTGTTTTCTCAAGAGACTTCCAACGGGAAATATCGGTAGCCACTTAACTTTATTGCAGAGTTTATAAGTTTATAGGGATTTTATATCTACTAACTTTTGATGTTTCCAAGATTAATGTTGCACTTAGGAAGATAAAACTGTGCAATTAAAAGATCATAAGCTTTCTTGTCTTCTTGTTAATTAGGAATATCATTCACACCTCGAGAAGTTGGAGAGCATTTGGTGTCTGTTAAAAGAATGGGAAGTCACATCTCTAATTCGCCATTCAAAATTACTGTCGGAGAACGGGAGGTTGGAGATGCCAAGAAAGTTGCAGTCTCTGGCACAGCTCTTAAGGAAGGAACGACACACGCTGAGAATGTTTTCAATGTAGATACGCGAAATGCGGGCTATGGTGGTCTTTCCCTTTCAATTGAAGGGCCTAGCAAGGCGGAAATTAATTGCAAAGACAAAGACGATGGCACATTAGATATTTCATATAAACCAACGGAGCCAGGCTACTACATTGTAAATCTCAAGTTCGCTGATCATCATGTTGAAGGATCGCCTTTCACAGTCAAGGTAGGCAATCTTTGTGAATATTTTATTGAAGATTAATTATAGTGAGTAAGTACTAATATAGTGCTAATTTTGAAATGCACAAAATTGGAACCTACAATTAATTTATAAGCGAGGAATTAAATATTTGGTTGTGGTTGATTGTGTAGGTGAGCGGCGAGGGCTCAAATCGACAGCGTGAACGTATTCAAAGACAACGTGAAGCCGTCCCCGTGACAGAAGTTGGTTCAGAATGCCGACTCACATTTAAGATGCCTGGTGAGTAGATAGAATGTGTAAATAGCTATAAGCACTAAACGAAATGAATGTTTTCGTGGAAGGGAACATCAATTAACAGATGTCTTTTACTTAATGTATGTCAGGTAGATGATTTATTTTTAGTACCTACAACTCGTTAATGAATTCCTGTATGCTTCCCATAATTACAGGAATCACTCCATTTGACTTGTCAGCAACGGTAACTTCTCCAGGCGGCGTAACTGAAGATGCCGAAATAAATGAAGTTGAAGACGGACTTTATGCTGTTCACTTTGTGCCAAAAGAGTTGGGTGTTCATACCGTTTCTGTCAGATACAAGGAAATGCACATCCCAGGCTCCCCGTTCCAATTTACAGTAGGACCTCTTCGAGATGGAGGAGCTCACCGAGTCCATGCCGGAGGTCCCGGTCTGGAACGAGGGGAGCAGCACCAGCCGTCTGAATTCAACGTTTGGACTCGCGAGGCAGGGGCGGGCTCCTTAGCCATTTCCGTTGAAGGTCCAAGCAAAGCTGAAATTGATTTTAAAGACCGAAAGGATGGTTCTTGCTACGTGAGCTATATCGTCACTGAGCCAGGTGAATTGAATAAAAATTAATTGGGCAATTGCATTTAGCGGGTGGCTATAAGGAGAGATTTCCATTGAATGGCGTAGAGTAATCGACAAGCTAGATTCGTGAGGTCTTTTAAGGAACTATGATTCATACATAATAAATGAAAGAGATGTGTGGGACGCAGGGAGGAGAGACAGCCAATTCTCAGATTATTTTGGAGCAGTTAAGCTAGAGCGAGGAAATTTATCTGAAATATGTTGTTGTAGAGAGCTTAGTAAAATCCAGGCCAAGAAAGTTAGGTTTTCTTGTCGGGAAGGCCCCGCCGGTCCCTCTCCCAATGTCCGCTTTCTGTAACGCTTCTAATATTCTGAAGTTTTGGGTGCGGGCGGGTGCTAATATGAACTGATTGCGAGTTCTATTCGATAGTTGACTTTTTGCTTTCCTCGCTCTGGCATTACTTTCCTTTTAGTTAAAATCATTTCGGAAACTCTCATCAGTCAATGGCAAAACATCTTTACAAAAGTTCACAAGAAATTGTCTTAGATACTTCTTCAGTTCCAGATGAAAACGATTCAGGTAGTTTGTAGTTAAATATTTAGTGTTCCTCTGTCAATTAAGTTGTAAATCAGTGTTTTATTTCAGTGGGAACAAGTTTGGTGTCCGTCGGACATAAAATCTCCAGCAGAATAGCAATAATTACTTTTTTGTTTTCGGTGTGAAGTTTTCAAGGAATACAATAATATATTAGCCATGAAATGTATCTCCTTCTGTTATGTTATAGGTCTCATAAATTATGTATTTGAGGCAGTAAAAGCTAAAATTAGCTAGTCTAACGGAAATGCAAAGTATGTTTTATTTTGGCTTGAGGCCAGGTGGTCAGAGTGAAAGCACAGATTCTGTCAAATCTCTGCCTTCTCAAAAATCTATATTACGTAGTCATTTCACCTACCTACTGTCTGTGTTATGCTACATATATCTGTAGTGATCCTTATAATTCCCAAAGTGTGAAGGTGATGACGATAAAGACGAATTTCTTTCTATAAGTATCGCATACCAATATTCCTTGGCTGGAAGAGCTGCATTTCAGAAACGCATTTCTATCTTGGGACGACATCTTATCATTTTTAGAATGCTGCTAAAGTGATAAATACTTATTTTAATAAAGTAATATTAATTAGTTAAAGACAATTTGACTAATTTCAGTGTTTTAATTAACTTTAGGTGAATACCGAGTCGGAATCAAATTCAATGACCAACACATCCCAGACTCGCCATATAAAGTATACATTTCACCAGCTATTGGCGAAGCCCGCAAGATAGAAATTGGTCAGTTCCCCGATGGAGCTGTTCAGGTTAACAAACCATCAATGTTTATGGTGAGGAAGAACGGAGCCAAGGGAAATTTCGACGCTAAGCTTATTTCGCCGTCCGGTGTAGAAGATGATTGCTTTATTGCCCCTGTTGATGGTGATATGTACAGTATCCGGTTTATGCCACATGAGAATGGAATTCACAATATTCACACGAAATTCAACGGAGTTCATATTCCAGGCTCTCCCTTTCGCATTAAGGTATGCTCGCTTTAATAGCAAACAAAAACTTAGTTACTATAGGTAGTTGCTTTTACTGTTATCGATGCACGAACGGAGAAATCAAGTTTTTCTGCATATAATTAGGCTGGAAAGGATGACGCAGATCCAGCAGCTGTGAACGCACATGGCAAAGGCCTTCAAGATATCAAGACAGGACAAAAAACTGATTTCATTGTTGACACGTGTAACGCGGGAGCTGGACACCTGGCAGTCACTATTGATGGTCCCTCTAAAGTGTCTATGGATTGTACAGAAGTTGAAGAGGGATACAAGGTAAGCATTTATTAAAAACAATTAAGCATTAATTAAATTAAGCAACTCTTATTTTACTTTTATTTCACTCGAATTTTGACTACGTCATTTTCAAATAATTATTCAAAATATTAACTGTTTATGAACTCCAACATTACAAATGTTTTTAATTTCAGGTGAGATACACACCATTAGTTCCAGGAGATTACTACATCAGTGTGAAGTATAACGGCTACCACATAGTGGGTTCCCCATTCAAAGTCATGTGCTCGGGAGACGATTTAGCAGAACGAGGCGCACAAGAAACTTCTTCTGTGGTCGTAGAGACGGTGCAAAAGACATCGAAGCATCATAAAGCGGGTCCTGTGCTTCCTCTCTTTAAGTCAGACGCTTCTAAAGTTACCTGCAAAGGAATGGGCTTGAAAAAAGCGTATATGCAGAAGCAAAATCAGTTTACAATAAATGCAGGCGATGCTGGTAAGTTAATTAACTCCACCAAACAATTTTTAAAATATGAATTCTAGCGTACGGTTACAATAATGTTTTTCTACGTTCTATTTAGGAAACAACATAGTGTACGTTGGAATGTATGGCCCTAAGGGTCCCTGTGAGGAGGTGTTCATTAAGCATTTGGGCCATAATAACTATCAAGTTAATTATGTTGTAAGAGACAGAGGAGAATACATCATCATTTGCAAATGGGGCGAAGAGCATATCCCCGGATCGCCATTCAGAGTGGACGTCTAAAATATCAAATCAAAATGTTCATACGAATAGTATTTATGATACCTATGTACACCACACAAACAATCAGATCTACATTTCAGACGAATCTAAATCCGTGCATTGCATTAACTGCCACTAAAATGAATAACATTGCTCTATTGGCAAGGGAATTCGTTAACACCAGTTCAATAACCACGTATAGTTTAAATACATAGATAAATACCTATGTAATGTACCTATTTATAGTAATATATTCAGCTTTAACTAAAGGAGAGGACTAACCTCCGTTAACATGAAGAAATTCGTATAGACATCAACTACATATTCTGCCATTTACGCCGGAGATAACTAAAAGGATTCAAAAGGATGGAATTCTATATTCATACGACAATAGATCTGCGCCTCCATTACATTACATTACACTAAAATATCGAGAACCATCGACGAATACTAGTTAGTTGGTATAATAATGTGACATAATGTTTACTACTTAAAGTATTATTGGTATATTATCAAATTATTTATATAGGATAAATAATGAATACATATGAATATGAACATCAGATGAACATAATATGTACAACAATATGTACTGAAAATCTACTCTTTTCAGGGGGCATCCACTCTACCCTTTTTCGTCTGATATTAGAATATATCCTTTTCTTATTATGCACTAGTATTTAAATTACACACAGGATAGTAAATAATTTGTAGAGTACAGTCCACAATCCCGAAATGAGTATAATTATAAATTATTGCTAGATAAATGCATAAAACCTACCTTCCTCCTTCATGTATGATTTCTACAAACGTATACCTTGTTATAATGTAGGTGTAGGTATAGGAAACAATTTTGCTTATTGTTGAAAATTTTTCAATATTTAGTTTTTGTAGGTCGCATCATTTTGAGCAGTATACAATATAATATTATCGACTTTTCCTCTAATGAGTATTACCAGGAACCTGATTTTGGCTACTTTGATAAATAAGATAACCGCATTCATTGAAAAATTCAACTGCTATGCATGGACAAAATATCATACTTGTTTAATTTTACTAATTCTAATTTCCTTTGAAAAATTTCCATAAATGTACCAATTATTTTGAGATTTAAATTTTCAGCTAAAGATTTACTTTAAATCTGTCCTAAAGTCTTTATTATTCAATATTTCTGTCTTAACATTACAGGTACATTGTTTCCCTTTCTTCTGATTTTCTACTGTTGTGTATCATAGTAAGGATAAGGATTCTTTGATAATAAATGTGGGATTGGTTGCACTATCTACTAAAATGTATAAAAGGTAAAAGTAAATCATACTTCCAAACGCTGTAATAATACAAACGCTCTCAATCTCGTCGGTGCTACATATTTACCATTAAACAAATAATAATATATGAAATACCTACATATACTATTGTAGTAAACTAATAGTAATAAAGTAATATTGTGTAATGTATTTATATCTAGTTGTCAAAACATTATATTAGACCGTTATTAAATCCCTCGTTTAAATATTATGAGATAATATATCGTAGCTGAGTCGAGATTATAATAATATGCAATATTTATCTTCGTAGTAAGTAGTATGTATAGAATTATAGTAGTTAATTACAATGTAGAGTAATATTGTATAATCAAATAATAACTAGTTCATCATGTGCAATTAATGACTATTGTAGCTATTTGTGTAGCTTCAATGAATCAATCAACATATCTAGAAAAGAAAATATAATTGAAATAATAATTCATTAACCAATGCCTCTATAAAATGTTTGAGTGCTTCAACAATTGATTGTGAATTGAGTTTTACTACGGTTTATTAATGGAAGGGCAAATCAAGATCACAGGGCTTCCAAATAATACACATAAATAACAAGACATAATATCTACAATATACTGACAGACTTCAACTTCAGATAGCTTGCGGTAGCTAGAAAATATTTACAATGAACGAAACCCGTTTTCAAAAAAATCTCTCTGGTCAAATGCTTTGCCAGCTCTCATTACATACAATATGATGAGTGAAATCATTATTGCCAAATCAAAGTAATTATTGTGCGTGTGAATGAACACTTTACAGAGTAATTAGTCACGTATATTGAATATGAATGGAATATTATTACTTATACAAGAGATTGTTTCTCTGTCCACTAAATGACTTGCATCCTGTCCAGGTTTGTTCAAATAAAGTCTGTGCCTTATATTATTCCTTGGATGGAACAATGCATTCTTTTTTTTAATCATTACACCATGATATCGTATATTTTCATACATATTTGCATGTAAAATATTTGCAAACTGATTCATAATATGTACGATGTTTTATGGAGTCATCACATTTCATTGTTAATTGCCACTAAGTTTGTGGGAACCAAAGAAACATGAAAATGTAACAGATGCAGCCCGATTGAGAATATGATGGAATTATGGACACTTAATATAAATAAAGAATAGACCAACAACACTGACATTTTTATATTTTAATGATTTTAATGAGCTTTTTATTTTCATTAATATTATAGTAATCTTGTCAAGAAAATCAAGTCAAAGAAAATATTTAACCGAAATGTTATCATTGCCCATTCGACAATGGAAATACATACATACATACACAATATTATTGACCATTGGCTAAATTATTCAATAAACGATTCTATTATATACGCTGTTTAAACTAAAGCCTATTTATTCATAAATAGTATGCATGGACTAAGTTAACAATACAATTTTATTATAATCCAGAACGGCAGATATAAAAAATTGATGCTTTGTATAGTTATCTTCAGAAAAAATCAGCTACCAGTTGGATACCTGAATTTAAAACTCTCCAATCCTGGTATTTGATTTCATCTTTAGGTTTACCTCCACAAGATGTGAATGCAATGTTCTTTGTGCACTTAAAGAGTAGAGCGTACTCTGCGTCTCAAAATAATTCTCAAAGCCTGCACATTTTAAATAATATTTTGGATGTCCTCGGTCAACTAGATAAATATTTATTATATACCATTTTTCCTCTTATCTTGTTTTTTTTTTTATATTTTGAAGGTTACATATTTAATACGAATTGAAATAATCTACGAATCTATACAAAGAAATCCATTATTTATTCCGTTTTACAACAAGAATTTCTATCTGGCATTACTGAGGGAAACTGGCGACCAAAATGTTATGTAAAACAGCACAATTGCATCTTGTTGAGATCAACCTTAATGTATGTACATGATTGGTTAACAATGCGACTTACTGCAAAAGCTGCTATTGCTGATGCTGCAAAATTAGTTTATGCGGAATATGTAAGAGAAATGATGACGTTCTTAGGAGCTCCTCGCAATAACTTTGAATAATTATACAGACAATTTTAAATATATTGATTGAGATTTAAATAGGAAATAGAGCTCAAAGTTTAAACTGACTTTTTACTTTTAAGTAGTGAGTGACAGTTCAGCTGTCGGCTGAATTTTTGCAATAAAATGCATCGAAGACTACATATTTACGGCTTTAGGTAAAGCCATGGGTACAATACAAACCACAATCAGGGTATATAACCGATAATTTTATAAGGACTGTAAAAATTGCATAGTGTTGGTTGCCAAAAATCATTGTTTAGTATATTCTTAATTTTCAGCAAATCTCTAGTTGCTAAAGTTGAAAATATCAAATGACTATTGTCAGTTCCAATATGTATAACGAAGGGAATAGAAAACTACAGAACATTCGACTCTGACATTTTCTTTAGCATCTATCACTGCGAATCTGCTTATATTTTAACTTTCTTCCTCAAATATTCCACATAGATTTTTTTGCAAATACCAAAACTGGCAATTGTCCTCTAAAACCTGGCCATATTTTGCTCGCCTTTTTGGTGGTTCTTATGAGAATGCATTATTACTCTTTCCACTCAAAATGTTTGCCAGATCTACTTTTTGGCCAACTATCTCAGATATAAATCGCATATACCTTACATAATAGTATTGGCTTTCTAATAATGTACAAGGATCTCTAAACCGAAATATTATTACATAAACCGCATCTTAAGGTATAACTAGTAATATTGGTGTAAAATAAAATTTCTACTTGAAACTATTTAATAAAGGATAATATAACTCTTGAAACTACCCAGAATTGCATAATGCGTGGATGTAATAAAAGACCGTTTACAAACCAAATATACACACAGGGAATAAGAACTATATTTGATAAATCAATCTATTTGACAAACCATTTACAATGAATTGCGATTAAGATGAAACCTAAATTAATTATTGTATAGTATACGGCAGATTTCACCAAAGTCATAACATAACGAAGAATCTTATTGGAGGGAACGATTGTGGTACTTAAGGTGTTCATACGGCGACGTCGGCGGAATGTCAAATGTATTGGAATCAATTTTATTGTTTGATGTGATGACGCATAGTGTACTTTGTTATGAGTAGGAAAATCGATGGGATATTACTGTGAGTACAGAAAGCCTCTACGTGGGAAGAACTTTAAATCTTGTGTATCTTCTCGCCGACGACGACAGGATTGTTCTTGCGGATTTCTTCGGCTCCCATTTGCCGATAATCGAAAGTACAATTGTGCTTATCGCTGTAGCGATGCAAGGAGCAGTATAAACCTCCGCAACGACATTCAAAGCCTGAAAATATTCAATTATTCATTATGAATCTGCTAGCACTCACTCCCAAGACTAAAAATATTATTGCTATTCTGTAAATAACTGTTAAGTTTTGTGCCAATAGACACACTCCTACCTGTGAGACCAACTTTCTTGCGACACATTTGGCAGCGGTTTGATTTTTTCTTAGTATCAGATCCAGAGGGGCATCCTGTAGATGGTTCTGCTTCCTTAGAGTTAGTAGCAGCAGGGGCAGTTAGAATATCTGTTTCAACATTAGCAGTAGCTGTTTTTTCCGGCTCAATGACTGTAGCTTCCGTCTCCTGTAAAAACAAATATTTCGCAATTAATTTTACTTTCTAATTATTGTAGCCTACTAGTAAATAAATATCAAGTTTAACACCAGGGTGGCACTGTCTGCTTTCTATCGACACAGTTGTTCCAATTTTCAAGCGGTAAGACTCCTAGTATTCGGATTTTAACCTAGGGTCACTTTGACTCCGGAGTTTTAGCACATAAATAGGCTGTCGCCTGATTCAGAGCATCGAATTGGACTCCAACTTATATACTGTTTATCCTTTCCAATCTAAATCTATAGAATATCAATCTTGACACGAAGAAGCTTGTATATTCCATCCCCCAGGGGAGGTAATCGCTCCAGTTCAATTCAGATTCTTCAATTTACAAGTACGGAGTAAGTGAGATTGATAAGAAGGCGGAAAAGGAAGAAATATTAATTCGCAGCTGTTAAAAGGTTAGTAAACTCTATCACATTGTGTTATCAATCAGACTAGGTTCCATTTCCATTAGAACAAAAAAATCCTTATGCGACGCAAATATGCAAACTGCAAACTAACTGCACTGCTACGTACATTATATGAATGGATTTAGTTTTCAAATCGCTGGCTAATAAACACAGGGAAATAAAATTGTCTAATCTTAGATCTGTTCTGTTAGTGTCCCACCCAATACTCCCTTACTTACATTGATATTACTACCTATTATATTTCACTGCATACTAAATAGATATACAGAGAAGGGAACACGGTAGCAGAAACTAGTGCTCAACACTCTTTTAAAATTGGACTTTAGCCAAGGTCTTAAACATTCATGCATTATGCTAACTATTATACACAATCACATCGCATACACAGCAGAACTATTTTCTTTGCAGTGGAATACACAATAATATCTTACAGCAATTTTGGATGGCGGTTCAGTCTGGATCTGAGGTGATGGCGAAGTGCGGGCTTCACAAGGAGGAGTAATGCGCTGCGGGGAAGGGATTTTCAAGCTGCCAGCTGGTGGCTGCTGCTTCTTCTTGACCACTTCTTTGTAGCACAAGGAGCATAGGCCATCAGTAGCCGAACTACCGAAGAAGCCACATCCAGCCCGACACTGGGACTGTCCACCCTCCATTCCATTTGATTCTCCTTCCATGATTCTCCGCTTAAGATGAGTCTGGTGACTGACTATTGACTGTAAGAGAAAAAAACACACAAATATTATTTACAATACCATTCAAAAACCATATTCAATATTCAAATGTACGAGTTCTATGCATAGCATACAAATTATAATTTCACCTTTTATAATACTTAATCTTTGCACAATATAGGAAACGAACGACGTTAGAATTACTAACTAATTACAAACAGCACAACAACACTTGAGAATGAGTCACGCGAAGGTACTAAGTACAACACAGTAGAATAATAATAAGTATTAGGTAACATAAACTGCCTATAGAAATATTGAAAACTTTAGTATTATATTCGATATATTTATATTTAAGATCACAACACTATAAACTCATGGCAAATATAATTAAGATAAAAACGGATGTCAACTATTTATTGGTATTAGTGACATGTAAAACTAGAAAAACGAAGAAATTTCGCAGTGAAAAATTATATTGTCTGCTTTATCGCACTGAGTAAATGTTACATTACGAAAACAAGAGTAACTATTGCTCATCACTGACTAACTGAACTGAACAAAGAAGGCTGGCTGGCTATCAGCTATGGCTCTGGCTCACTGTCTGACGATGAATAGTGAGTTTAGTATTGCGAACGCTCATCTTTGAGAAACAGCAAACAAGGAACTGCTGCGAAATAGCAGAACTTGTCTCTACGTCATAAACATATTGCTTACGTTACACCATTCCAATTCCAACAACCAAGACCCAACTTACTTTACTTACATATACATTATACAAGCTGGCCTGCCTGGCCTGTGAAAAATCCAACTCAACCCAACTACACTGATAGATATAGTGCGACTCTTGTGATACTCACTGGTGAATGTGAACTGAACACAGACAGACATGTTTCCATTGACTACTAATCTAAAATTTCCTTTAAAGCAGATGACTCATCAACATTTTCAGCTTTATCATCAATATACACTTTACATATTACAATATTCACCAACCACACTTACTACATCACCAGCACTACTACTCTGCATGTGCCTCCTACTATAATCTTCTAAACTGCGTTTCACAGTCGCAACCTCACAAACAAGATACTATCCCCATCATCTTCCCATGTGCTATGTACCTATCTATTCCAACCAACTTTACTTTTTATGTATTATTAGCATGTAGTATGCAGTATTACGTACTACCATTTTTTAGTTTACCATTAATATTTCAAACAGGCCTCACATTGCATACTACCAGTACCAGGTATGCTCGATCATTCGAAGAAATGTAAGAGTGCCATTAAATATGATCCTACATACGCAAATAGTATTTATCATATAAAATTCCTATAAAAACTTCTCAATAACGAAATAAATACCAATAGAATGAATATAATTTTCAATATGGCTATGGTATTAATACACATTTCAGATTACATGCAAATACATTTCAGTAAGACCACAAAAACATAATTTTACATATTGGCATATCGGATATCGCATATAATTTCAAAATGTACAAATATACCAAATAGAATACCATGGATATCTACGTGTAATGTAATGCGAGCAAAACTAAATAAATTCCTGCCTGGCACGCATACCTTTGATTGCGGAAAACTGTTTACCTAGTAAAATCTGAACGATTCCCTAACTAACTGTAACTAAAAGTGAACCTTCTTTATATATCTCTGGATTCGGGGCCAAACTAGAACTAAACTACAAACATTACAATAAGTGTGTAGCTGTCTTGTGATTTCCAGGGTCTCCCATCACCATCCATCTGTTCTGGCAACATACCATACTAAAACCATAGCATTTCATGTCGTATAATAATATTCACGGGACTCGTACGTTGAAAAGGGTCTAAACAGTTCATAAACTATGAACTGAAATGAACTGCAAAACCTACTCGGTTTGAGTTTGACTAGCTTGTCTCCCCCGTTGTTTTTATTTTTGTAGTCGTTTCAACGACTCTTTATACGCCGAGGACAAAGTCCTCCATATTCCATATTGCCCTATCTGAGCCCACTAGTATAGGTACATACAAAGTTGATAATTCTGAAATAGTTGCCTTGCCTTGCGACGTACTACCAATCTCAACCCACCACAAGGATCAAAAACATTTATGAAAAGCCTAACTCTATTGAGTATCTATTATCTACCACTTATTTCCAGTATACATGCAATGACATACTAAATTACCAGAAATATCTGTTCTAGGCATTAAGTTATTCATTGCAATGAATAAAAGGTAGTTATCCTTTTCGATATAGTATATAAATACAGACAAATACGCTCTCATCTTCACTAATTTAAACATTTGATCTGAAGCTGAGCATTTGACAGAAAACGATGGGACTGAGGGCCATAGTATATCATGTACCATTTGGGTATGTAATGTACTTTTACATTTAAGACTCGTCTTAGCTAACTGAGTTGAGTAACGCAACAAAAGTTACATACTAACTGAGCCTAATTGTACAATTTTTAAATACAAGACATGTCATTGAAGACATTCGCCTGATTCGTGGCAACTTATCTACGTAAGCAGTGCTCAGAAAACGCAAATACATTCATCTGTTACACGCTTCTTCAGTGTGTATGTAATTACGTACTACTTTAAACTTGTGGATAGAAATAACCTCAGAAACAAGTCTGTCTGCCTCAACCAATACAAGCTTCCCTAGTCACCTTAAACCACCAATTCCCGACACTGAGCTTCTTTACAAAATCATTTGCCATTTGCACATACCATTTTATATTACACTGCAAATAATCATTTCTTTCTATTCAATGAAAAATTTTGCTATTATTGCAATTTAGATTACTCACGAAAATAGCAAACCTATGCACCACGGTAACAATCTATATAAATGCAACTTGAATAAATATAAAATATAAAAAGATCTAATAATATACTATAGTATAGTCTATAACTTATCTCGGCTACTAATCCCCATCATCTTCAGATAATATCCACAAATTGCGAAAGACAGTATAGTATATCAGTATCATTATCATTAGTCATGTTAGGTACACATTGTTCCTGTTAACTACGGCTAAAGTCCAACTGTCTAATGTAAATAGTTAGTTCTTAGAATATAAGGTCATTAAACGCCCATAATTTCACAAACATATTTTGCAGAACATTATTGACTATTCTCATTTGCTATCACTTACAATAAAACTTTTCAAGTGTTTGTTAACTTTTGGCAGTCAAATACTTGCAATTTATCTAATGGGTATAATTAAGGAGCAAAGCAAACACTCAAGAGTAGATTATTAATTGGTCATGGAATACTATTATACATTTCGTGTACTTATTTCAGTAACATTACCAACAAATGCACTTACTGACTTAATTCTACCCAAAAATTAATATGCTTTGCAAAAAACATTATTAGTGATACAATTTGCATAGCGCCAATAATCCAAATTATTGGAATTGGAACCAAAAATATTGAACATTAAAATTGGATGACGCAACCTGAACCTTAGCTCCAGTTAAACTAAAAGGGATCGTACATTTATTTGATCATCTTAAACGGAATCGGGCATACCAAAATTTTGTCCTTAAACCACAATTTAAAGACGTCTACTACTAATACATTAGGCTACGTACGTAAATGACATTGGGATGGCGAGTAGAAGAACTGCAAAAAATTAAGCTATGGCACAAACTGCGTCTCATTTTGCTTATCGCATATACTTTAATACTCATAGCAAATAGCAAATCAACAATTCCAAAGAGCCAGGAGTAGCCTAGTCAGTAAATCCAAATCCAACTCAAACTCAGCCACAAAGCACAGCACAATACTTCAGCATCATTTGCTCAGTTTAAATGCAGACCTCAGAACAAAACAGACATAAGTATATTATATTACATATTACATACTTCGTCAGCCAACTACAACCGTGTTAGTTCTTTGTGTGTAAAAGTTTGCTGCAATGTAATAGTATAGATTGCATACACAATAATAAACAACAAAATACTACGCCATTAGTAATACATTGTACAAAATGATACAATAATACTACATAAGTATATAAATGAAATGTGTAGGTACCTTAGATTTACGCTATGTTATGGTTATGTCTGTCTCTATGTCTGTACCTACCAAATGCTAAATGCTAAGCTAACCTAAAGAATATCAACGTAATGTAATGTAGCGTAAGTACGTATGCAATTTCTCTTGTACAAAGACTTGACATGGCCGTCCTGCGTTAACACACACCATGACACGATATCAGATACCTTAGTTTAATAGTGGTTCTGGTTTCTACATAGCTACTACATAAGGATGGCAATAAGTAAAATAAAATAACAATACAATGTAAAATACATACTATATAGCCTATCTACTATCTACGATGTACATTACCTTGTTGAAATAGCACAGTTTTGCAGTAGTATAAAGAATAACAGAATAATAAAATAATATGTATTATGCATAATATGTAGATGATAATATTATGCTTTATGCTATGCTGCACTGCTGTATTTTCTATCTTAAGCCAAAACTTATTCTCAACACTACTAAAAAACCCCACACACAGAACCTGCACTATACTAGTGCAGCATAGCACTAAGCAGGATAGAACAGCTTTTGGCCTTTGTGTTCGAAAGCTGGACTTGGCTGAGCTGAACGTGTAGTACTCTTTAAAGCAATTGAACAAAGAAACCTTGATAATAATTGCTAGAGCCAGGAAATGGGAATAGAATAGAAATGCGTTGAGCGTTAACTTCCACAGTAAATAGACACTATTAGAATCTCAGTCAGCAGTGTAATGGAGTTGGTTCTTTGTACACTTTGTAGTAATTGACTGACACCTAAAAGAAGGTGGGCATAGCAAATGCCTAGTAAGGCAATGGAGAGTCCACTACTTAGAAGCAAAAAAGTAAACTTGGATGGACGAAATCTATATAAAGAAAGAATTATGTTCAATAATTTTTAAACATAACACAAACAGTAACAAATACACACAATATTTACAAAAAAAAATCAAGATACTGTATTAGGCAATTCAATAGGTATGGCATCAGGCATGTATTTTTGAATTCTAGTTATTAAATTAAGATTCATCAGATTAAAACCTACATTGCCATATCCTATATTATGCAAATCAGACTTTAATATGTAGACATTCAGAAATGATAGGCGACTAGATGTATGATGTACCATAATAATATTTAACACTTAAAGTATTCTGGTCGAAGAATTTCCATTTAACTAAGGATTGTTTACTCAAGAACTTTTTAGGTTGAAAACTGAATTAAGTTGACAATATCCTAAAGATCAAAATAGGGCTACCCTTGTCGGATTGTGATATTCTTTGTACGACAACTTTGAACTTTATTTGCAAAACAAATTAGCGTCTGTAACCCTATCTGATATTATGTATAGTAAAAAATTGACTCTTACTCAACTCTATCGGTTCTCTTATTCTATGCGACGGAACTGAACTGAACTGAAACCCCAGTAAAAATTTTTGCGCATTGTATTACATCAGTCAGACAAGGCTAATAATAAAAGTGAGACAACCAGACACCAGTTTAGTTAATATTGATCATGTGAAAATGGAAAATAATATAATAGTGTAATACAGATAAGAACTAAAAACAGTTCGTCAATTTATCTTCTTCGATACAATGACCGCTTAAACATACAAATATTGTGTTGTTGTGTCTATGTATGCATTTTTTCACTAGCAAAAAGACCAATTAGAATTGAATATAAACCATTTCAAAACGGATGTACCCAACTGGTTGAGCTAAATAAATAGTGTCACTAAACTACCAACCAGCTTTTTTGGTGAAAATAGTTTACATCATTTACATGGCATATAAAAGCTACTTAGTCCTGAATTCTCACAAAGTCTCAAAGTGCCACATGTATGGGGTACATTAAGATTCATATTTGGATTTCTTACGGCAACAGCTTCCCAACGATAACTGCCATATGTTTCTATTATAAATAAGTGGGTGGGCGTGGCTAAAACTACATCGGGGTATGGCCGATTTGTCTCCTTTCAACCTACTCTATTAACTTTTGAAAACAAAATTAAAAAAAGTTGAACATTTGAACCATTCAAAAGTTACAGACTCCTCAAACGGACAGCCAGCCAGATCATTCGAATAAAGGGATTTCTCAATTCAACCACTTAATAATAAGCAATAACAATAATAATGGTCATTTGACCATGCATATCTCTTATTAAATGTCTCATCACCTCTAGTACATACCTACTGCAAAACAACGGGACGGGAACGGGACGTGTTCGGCGTTCGGATAAAATATGGACTCCTGTCTGAGTCTGTTTGTACTATGTAAGTAGAAAGGTTGTTTCTCATTAAGATTAAAAATTATTATCTGCAATATGGTCATTTTTTGAATAGTTGCTCCAAAAAATATATTGTTTACGTTAAAAGGGCATGTATTTAAGGCTTTTGTGCTTTAATTTTAAATCGATTGTCAAAGTTACACAACTTTATAGAAAGAATAAAAACGGAGTGAAAGAAAACTAAATATAAACCTTTTAAACCTAACCTTATCACAACCACAACTCACTCACCCAGTTGGTATGGATGTGTATATTAACCTTAAATCAGAAGTTGTAATTATTGTGAAGTAATTAGGTTACCTCAATAATGTATAATCAGTTCCTTTATTCTAAGTCATACAATGCAACACTTAGCAATAGATAGCAAAAATAGCTAATATTGTAAGTTAGATCGGAAATCGAAATTAATTGCATTCCTTTGCAATGTTGCAAGGCACATAAATATGCATTGTACTACATCGTGTAAAAACAACGATACATATCCCGTCATGGTGCAACTGCAAGCGTCATATTATATTATTACAGTTACTTGGTGTTAGTGTTGGTATAAAGCGAGTGGTGTATTTATGGGTTTTTTATATTATTAGTTGCCTACTATTATGTATAGTACACTATACATATATTATTGATTCAAACTAGTATAACCAACTTAAAGTTGGTATTCATTTATTTATTCTTCGATTTCATTTAGCACACTATACTGCACGGCACCAGCTTTTGCTAATTTTAGCTACACGAAAACCAAATAAAATACATCCATGACTATGACACATCTCATTTCTCATAATCTCATTTCTATTACTATCACCTGCTGCTTACGTTATTTCATTTCGTAAATACGAGACAAGATCTTGTACGAATACTAATCCTTCACAACCATATTAAATAACTTGAATTCAAATAGTGCAGAAAACTTATCAATAGCGAAAAATGAACTTACGAATAATAAAAGCTGTCAGCAGTGAAAATGTGCAAGCACGGTTCCAGTGTGTGTAGGCGTGGCACCCGTCTCCGAGAAAGACTGTACAGGACTACAATAATTAAGATGTGAGGATTTGGCCGACTCGTCCTTTATTTATTAGTGATTGCTGCTCCCCCTAATATAATAATAAGTAATATTAAATTAAGTATAACTAAAGTCTGGATTTGTTAATAGATTATTCAAAAATTCATTTTTCATGGAAACAAAGTTGAAGAAAAAATGACCAATGACGTCTCGTATAACAATGAACAGTTTATTTATAAGTTGATAATCAATTAATCAACTCATGACGAAATTCCTTGGACTTTGTCTGGTAAATACATATTTTGCCAGCAGCATTACCTCGTGTTTTTGCAAAACTGTAAGGAAGGAGTATAACTAGCACCAAATTAACAAAAATTCATACTGCTAGAAATATAGAACAATATCCATATTCACTACCTAATCCTGCTTATATAATAAACATGCATATCACTATCATTTGTATATAAATAGTAAATAGGTACTTATTACTTAGCACTTATGTAATGTGCAACACAAGACAATGTATTCATATTGAACTTAGCGTAAATACATATCGAAAATGTTTCACATCACTCCCTTTCATTACTTTTCTTTACGCATTGTTCGATGCATTTTTGTATAAGTGGAACACTAATAATACATCTGTAGAATAAAATATTTTATTCCATATTATGTAGATAAAATCAAACACACTAATTTTTGGATACACTGTTGCGGATAAAGATTAAAGTTTAACTACCGTCGTGAAGGTAAATTGTAAACTTATCAGTACTGGCTGTTCTTGTTATACGAATAAAATTCAATGGCTAACAAATACTGATAATCAATTTTGATAGACAGTATAAATATCCATATTATGTATAATCGTACATTAGAAAAAAGATGTAGTAACGCACCACAGCTTTTCCACAATTCCTTGCGAAAGATACCTATTTATTTCTATTTGTTCATGATAAAATAATTAATGTACAGTTTACAGAGAGATTAAAGTAAACACGCATTTGTATTACAATCTAGGCGTTTATGTTTTATTTTATTTTATATTGTATAGAATGGCAACATTGGCAACACGGAACAATCATATAGGCTTACCACGAAGAAATAAATTACTAAATAAATAAGTGTTGCCATAAAAATTTTACTGTTACAGATAGTCCGATCTAATTAATAACAAAGTACTGCAGATGAGACAAACCAAACGTTAACTACAGTTTAAATTTTCGGTACTGGCCACTTTAAATCTTACCATACGACACGACTTAATTATTTCTGCAATATAAATACTTCGTAATAGAATAAATCAATCATAATTTGCTCATAGTTAATTTAATTATCTAACTAATCTATATAAAACAATGACGACAATAACAAAAATACATAAAAATAAAATATTTATAATTTCTGTCTGTTGTGTTTTTTTTGGATGGTACATCTCTCGCCCCAAATTAGAATAATAGAATAACAACGTACGAGTGATGCGTTGTCCCATTCGCATTCCCAAAATTTGAATTGCATATCTTTGCATTTGTCTAAACAAAACTAAAAAAATTTCAATACTTAATCGACCTAATGTCGCTAATGTTTTGTGTGCAACCAAACAAAGTAGTAACATTCGAGCTCAAGGAAAACGAATAATAATATACCTACACGTAAATACTGTAGCATCATGTGCATACAGAAGGCTACTTATATTTTAGAGGAATGTATATTATTATTTAAATATTTTAAGTCATTTAAATAAATTCCTAGGAAATTTTCCTTGTTCTATACCGGGTACACATGTTATTGTCGTTATTCATAATTTAAAACGTTGCCTTTTTACACGGACCATTTTTATACATGGACCTCTTTATGATAACACACGAATTACAAAACTTGAAACGGATACATTACGTTATATTCCAACTTCATATTACAATTTTAAAAGTTTAAGGCATTCGAAGTAGCAAACCGCAGAAGTTTGGATATTCATCTGTCATCTAGCCATACCTTGATAGATAAATAAAAATAATTGGTCTCAGTCCCATATATAACTATTCTTTGAATTTAAACATTAAAATACTACTACGCAACGTCCCGTATTGTGTACAATACTTAATTGTAGGTCTAGCTATTGTGCCCCAACTTATCTGATATTTATCACAGAGCAAAATTACTTAATAATACCAGTCTGCCTTGATAACATGAATTGATGAGTACACAGGCTTGTGTTACAAATAAAGTTTGTCGTGTTGCGATATGGCTGTGATGATAAGAGTACAAAAAATCTTTTGCGATGTGTGCTAATTTTATGATAATGTATAACATTTACAGGAAAATACAAAGTAGGGCTTGAATTCACATATAATGAAAACATGTTGTTTTGAATCCTCATATCATCTCAGCTTTACAAACTTATTGAAATAAAATATGTAAAATCTTCATTTTTGCATCTGAAATTTCATTTTCTTATAATTTTAGTTCCCCTAATATTGCTGTACGGATAGTTAAAATATAAACATTAGTCCTCATAATATCTTCCTCGTAATATCTACCTCATAATAATATTTATTTGCAAACATGGCACCTTCAGACTCCAGTGACCTTGTTAAAACGAATCGAAAATGAACCCTCAACCCTGGATCAATTTTCATTTCATCATCCTAATTATTGGTACAGGAATACACCACGACTCACGACTGACTGCTACTTTCCAGATAAAAATTTTCCTATTTCCTATAACACTTTCCTTAGATTGAATTGTGTATGCAGTACTTCAGATTCAGAATATACAAATAGCTAGCTAAATTGTAATCCTCGTGTTAACTACAACGCATAAAACAATATTATTATTATGTATTATTTGTTTGAAAATACCATGACCCACAGGAATTTATTACTATATAGTAAAAAGCTTTGTGTTATTCATTTTCAATAACATTACGCAATAAGTAAACACTTTTAAGAATTGCAGTATTATGGACTCCTTTTATAGCAAATAAATAAATAACCACAAACTGACTTTGACCCTTTTACAGTAAACTAACTACAGGCTACAGAATAGTTAAAATCTTCATTCCCCTGCCCCTAACTGATAGTTATTTAGTTTACTAATGAGCTGTAACTGCGTAATCAATTTTCTATTTGTATGACTGCACTGTGACTTCACAAAAATGTTTGACGTGTAAAATAGTAATTATCAATGATTTTTACAGATAACATATTATGATTATGAAAAATTCACTGGAGAGAATAGACCATTTAATTGTTAAAAATAATATGGCATGGATAATGGCTAGAAACAAAACAAAAATAAAATCGAATAGAAAACTTACAGGTAAACCAGGTGTTCAGTGTCCAAGTTACCAGGTGTTCAGACTTTCAGACTTAATACATACTGTTATAGTACTAGTTGTATGTTTCCTTTTCTTTGTTCGTTTTTATTATTATCTGCTGGGTGTTAGCAGTGCCGTGATCTGGCTGGCAACTGAACACTAACAACCAAGTTTTATTTACTAAATATTTAACATCAACTTGGTTAAATTGTTGATTGTTGTTAATCCACATCTGATTGCTTGACGTCATAAGGACGTACGTACAACGTATTACCTTTAGAACCATACTTTCAACTTTTATATTTGATGATTGCAAGTTGTATGCCCAATTTGTAAATTTTTGGCAATATAACATTCATCGTTACGTTATTTCAACGTATTCAGTACACTCCATTATTAAATGCTACAACTAATACGCAGTGTACATAAAGATTACGCTCAGCATGCTAATTGATGACTAATAAGAAAACAAAGAATATAAGTGAAAAAAATTACCTGGGCTGGGTTGTTCTGTTCGTTTGGCTGCTGAAACTTTACGTTGTATTGAATTTTTTGAAAGACTTAATGCTAGACTTAAAGAATATTAAATGAACAATATAAAATTCAACAATAACTAACAGAAATCAAAATTTCGAACTGGTCACTGGTGTACCCAACAAAAACACAATAGTTAAGGCCACACCAGACGACATCAAAAGCAGAGAACTGACTCCTCAAACTCCTTGTGTTACTTGGCTTGGCTGCTCCGTCTGACTATTGATATTCAGAAACAGAAGTAATGAAGAATTACAACTGGGATGTACATGGTTACCACATGCAAGGGAATTGTCTAGAAAGCTATGGCCGAGGGAGTACATTTACCGTAACCCTAGACACTAGATGTGGCAGCCACGCCAGATCAGGAACGAGTGCGAGTGAAACCAAAAACTGGGAAGGTTCTGCTTGGTATATTGCCTCTTGGAAGGCCTTTTCTTATATCTACACCTTTTCACAACGTTATAAGCTACAGTATAGTAGTGTAGTTACTAGACTATTAAATACCTACTAACACTCATCTGTTCTCTGTCTGCAGTCAGCAGCATAGCATTGCAGTGCTATACTCGCATGCATGTTATGGTGTATTTATTAACATTTAGCTATACCTCACCTAACCTCAACCCATACTTCGTAGTTCGTACTAGTATACTACTTAAATAGTACCTCAGTAGTGCACTTGTATAAAGTCTTTGTCATGCTATATATATGTCACCGGAAGAAACATCCATTGGAAAAGGGTCTCCAAGTCCCCCTGCTTTAGTGCGAACTATACGCGCATTTCGCCTACAATATACCAAAATCTGATACTATTTTTTATTGAAGCAAAATCTACTAACTCTTATAAATGGGCCTTATGCAACATTTGCTTCCAAAATAGATAAGAGTTAGCAGATTTTGATTTTGACATATTGCGAATATTCATACGCAATAATCTGCTAAGATTAGATTCAGATTGAATTTGGACAATTTGGCGATCTATGCATGCACAGGATGAGAATGCAGCCGATCCAGAACAGAAAAACGTTCATCAACTCCCAAGAACAGACACAGAATATAGACCGGAAGTAGTAAATTTTGTAACCGTAAGTCAAATCCTGGTGAAATTATTTTCAACTACTATTCAATGTCCTTGAATCACTATGTAAAAAGCCTTACGTTATGTTTCCCATCAAAAATATAACAGTAACGGTGGCTTTACTTCTTCTACATATTTACTCCTACGTACATTCCCGATATACTCTCAGATTAATTTGTTTTGCTGAAGTAATTTGTAATTTAGCCCCAATTCAGATGACATTTGCATTATAGTAAAAGTTGTCTTCGTCTATTGCACTCAAGTGCATTTGATTATAATTCAACGCGTATTTAATCTGAATCTGTAGCGGATCTGCATTAGCGACTATGATCAATACCATTATCATTTTCGTTCTAGATTTTGATATGAAAGATGATATAATTCCTTCTGTTGTAGTTAAGATTTTAATAGAAACAAAGATTGAAAAACTTGCATCTTTAACGATTCGATTGTGTTCTTTTATAAAAGCATTAAAAGCAGCAGAATATAGTGCAACTAAACCTACCAGATACTCAGTGACATTTAAAATTCAATAAGATTTAACTTACCTATCAACGCTAAGATTTGTTGGCAATTTTACGTTTTTTGGGACAAGTACAAGAGAAAAAGTGGTTACCAAGGTGGCTTAAATGGCATGGTTACGCTTTGACATAAGGTGATGGCATAGGCCTATTATAAGTTTTCGAGCAACCACTCATGCCCACTCATCTCCATTTGATTAGTGTTTACGAGTGTTTAGTATTCCCGATCCATGTATAAGGGTTCTCAATCAGTTGTCTTGTTAAATAGTTGTAAAATATAAGTGCAAGAATCTTTCTTATTACGCTACTACTCTGAGGGATGGAAATAGCCATTTGATGGAGAATTGTGTGGTCTATCACGTAGCGTTTAGAGATTTGCAGTGAAATAGCGCAATTTCGGAATATTAGTTCTTTTGTCGTATGCTATGATATACGTGTAGGGGCAATGTGAGAAACTACTGTCTTGATACATGATTTGATAATGTGTTCGTGTAATCGTGTTCTTTTAATTTATGTCTATTGACTTTATTGTAATTAGTACAATATAAACTGTTATCGTACATTATATTATTCTTTGTTGC